>JAVTVY010020264.1:0-77056 GCA_036873755.1 Hanleya hanleyi
GACGGCAGTGGTGTCTGGCTTTATAGTCGTTTCACCTGGTTGGCAGCGACCCAGGAATTGAAGGAACTGGGCCAGCCTTGCCATTTGACGAAATGAAACAGTTTGCCAGGTCGACGTTCCGTTTTCAAAATCTGCTCCACCGTGTAGTAGTCTTGCTGTGTTTTTACGACAGGCTGTAATTCCATCTCGTAAAACGTCCCTAGCAACGGTTCCCTATGAAGATCTTCCAGTTCATAGACTCGCTGCTGTTGGGGTAGGCGCCGTTTAATCAGGAAGTGCTCATCGCTCCAGTTGGGCAAGTAACTTTTCTCAAATTGACCTTTGACTTTACTGATCCGTACAGGGTCCCCGACCGTGAACACCGCATTCGTCGTTCGCTGCGATTGCCTGGGGTACAAGACACGCCGGACTTGGGCTTCATTGCGTTGGGTCACGGTAATGGGGGCTCTCTCCATACTCCGGTGATAGGCTCGATTGTAACCACTTACAAGTTTCGGGAGAACATCGATGTACTGCCTTGTATTCTTATAGGTGAAATATTTATACATACGGCCTTTGAATGTCCTGTTGAACCTTTCCACCACGGAAGCCTTGGTCTCGTTGTACGTATGAAAGAAAAACACCTTCTGGGCTTTCAGAAACTGTTGGAACGGTCTATTGAGGAATTCCGTGCCTTCGTCGGTTTGCAAATACAACGGTTTGCGCCCGGTCTTGAAGATGTCTTTGAACGCCGCTATGAGATTCGCCCCCGTTTTCGTCCGGATGGGTACCACCCACGCATACTTAGATAGGATATCGATGCACGTCAAGATATACCGATTCCCATCGTTGTGTTTGGCAAAGGCGCTCATATCGACCAAATCCGCTTGCCATTGGGCATCTATTCCTTCCACGATGACCCGGTTCCGTAGATAATGGCGACGGACAGATCGATGTAAGGTATAGGTGTCTTGTTTTCTTAACCAATCTCGGACTTGGGCACGTTGTATCCCCTGGGGTTTGTCCGCTCGATAGAGAGCCGACAATGCACTATAGGCCGCCGGACTGTCGGGAATGTAGTATAAGTTATCCAACACCTTCTCCCAGCGCTTCATGGTGACAAATGATGATGGACCCTGGCTCTATCGTTTATTTATAACGGTATATCTTGGGCCGGAGTTTCTTTCTGATTTTCTTCGTTGGCTTCCACAGTGTCCATGGTAAATGACCAGTCCAACTCGTCTGATGACCGCTTGATAAGCACTTGATCCACATCTACCACGGCATCTTCCAATGCAGACCATAGATCAAGGTGAAGGGTAAAATGCACTGTATCCCCATCTAGCCGAGCCAATTGAGCAAAGAAGGGACCGCGTCGGATGTACACATCGTGACACAAGTGGATGAGGTCGCCGTCCAGTTCACCAGACAACACCCGTTTGAATTTGGTCCAGCCCTCTTGGGACAGACGAATGTGAGCCGGGCACGGTTGTGTAGGGTCCGCATCACAGATGTCTCCCACCTCCTCCATGATATCGACCGTATCCGCATAAACGTGCAGGAAGACCTCGGGGGTCAAGCTGAGATACGCCCGTATTATATGCTCCGTCATGGTCAGTACGTAAATGGTACAAGATTTGACTGTCTCTCGTATTTATAGGGAGAACCCCGTGAGATCAAAGGATCGGGTGGTCATATCACTGGGCTGACTGAGTCTAGCCGGATAATCAATGGCATCATCGTCTGCCTCCGTTTCATTGCTAGGTTTGGTAATTTGTTCATTGGGTTCTGCCGCCGCTTCACTCAGGGCACGAGCCCACTCCAACTGAACAGCTGACCGCTCGTCCGGTGTAAACAGCTGGTCCACAATAGGCACCACTTTCTCGAAGGCTGTCCACAGATCGGAGTCTAGGGTGAAGCCTCGCGTAGGGTCTTGGTAACGGCCCAGGCGTGGGAAGAAAGGTCCACGGTATACGTAGATGGCATTGTCTATGTGGATGAGGTTTCCGTCGAGCTCACCGCTCAACACCCGTTTAAATTTGGTCCAGCCGTCACGGTGTAGCGTAACCGTATTCGATACGGTCTCAGTGCGCGACCAGCAAACATCTCCACGGTCTTCCACGGGGGTGACTATCTTCATAGACGTGTAACCCACCCGGGGTGTAAGGGGAAGGATGGCTCGTAGGACTGGTGACATGCTTGATCCAATGATGAACGGTGAATGACACACACTTTTGATTGAAATTGTAGTTTAAGGGCCGCTTCCCATTCGGATTTCGCGGCCCATCAACTCAATGTTTTATTCGAATTTCGCGGTACATTACTTTGTTTATTGAATATCTTTTCCAGCGCTAAATATATAAATAAATAAATAAATAGATAAATAATAAATAACAATGAGAGATTAGTAGGAGATGTAAATAGAAGTAAATAAGAATCGCTATATGTACAAGTTCGTAAGTCTCTTTTTGGTTTTTGGTTAAGTTATACTGGTAAATATGAGTTCTCTGTAATCGCGTGTATGATTCCTTTGTCTTGGTACCCCTTTGTACGCACAAAGCCGTCCAGAAAAAACTGGGAGAACCAAGGGCGTCTTCAGGATTTTTCGGATCGGCTTCACTAACGACGCCCTTGGGGACAGGGTGGGTTCTTCCATAAATCTGTGCCTGTAACAATTGCTTGGAGTGTGTATCGGGGCACAGGGCGGCAGGTCTACGTCCTATATTGCGTGAAAGTCAAAGGATCATATTCTGTGTTAAGGCGTCAGTTCGGGGTCATCTATGGAGTAGCGTGTCGGTGTGGTCTAGGGTCGAGTATTCTGATTCTGGGTGTTCTTGCTATGCGGCGTTGTCACTCAAGGCGCTGTTGGTATTCCTGTGATCGTCTTCCGTCTTCTGTTTCAGGTCTTGTCCAACTCGTCTGTGGTCTTCGGTGTGCCTGTATCATATGAAATAGAAGGCTTGTAGTCATTCTTGTTTTCTAATGTTTTTCGATGCAATAATTTTATATATCTTCCTCCCAACAACAGGCACGCCCCGACCGTCAGTCACATAATATGAATACCAATATATACTTAAGTGAGTAAATAGATAAACAAATGAATAAATAACTAAACATTTCGATAGATTCAGTACTAGGTGAATACACAAATAAACGGCTCTGTATTATTTCTGTATGCATTATCGTTTGATGGTCATAAAGAATTTGTAGGACAATGAGATAGTCGGCCCTCAGTATCAAGGTAACTCCGCCATCACCATTTCCTATATTTTATGCCGAATACTGCTCGCTATATGCGATTTGGCCGTGCTAATGTTGTCATGAATTCAATTAGATTTGGCCATCGTTTGTTTTGTAGGACAGTGGAACAAACGGCCCTCAGTATCAAGGTAACTCCGTTGTTGCCATGCCTATTTTATTTCAAAATGTGTCTGTGACATTTTGGCCGGATATTATGTATGGATAGTTTATTATGGCCATAATGTTTTGTATGGCTATGGTGCACACGGCCCTCAGTATCAAGGTAACTCCGCTGCAACCATACCATTTGTTGAAGTCTGAAGAATGATTTGGCCTCTATCAAATCGTGTCATAGTACTTGGTGTACTAGTAGTTGATTATGTGGAAAGAAAAAAAAAATGAAAAAAATGAAAAAAAAAAAATTGCTGACTGCGCATGTACGGCGGTAGTATTATATACTGGAGTAATAACCAGCAGTTTTGATAAAATTTATTAAGGACTTGAATACCTGATTTCTAATGGTGGGCTTAGGGTTTAATAACGCTGGTAATGTTAAGGGAGTGTTGAATTTTTTTAATTCGTTTCTAAGTGCCACACGTTGTTGGCTGTGGATTGGGCATTCAAGTAGCACGTGTTCTATTGTTTCTTCTACATTGTTGCATGCGGTACAGAGTGGTGAGGTGTTTTTCAGAAGCATGGACAGATGTGATTTAAGTCCGGTTTTGCCTAGTCTTAATCTGGTGATTATGCGGTCATCACGTTTATTGTCTAACTGGAATCCCTGGGCTTGTCTTTTCTCTCCATCAAGGATCTTATGTAACCACCGTCCACGTTCTTCTTCGTTCCATTCCTTTTGCCACTTGCTATCTATTTTGCGTCTAATGATAGTGTTGAGTTCTTTATATCCTAATCCTATTGGCACATCGTGTGCAGTTTTAGCAAGACTGTCTTTGGCAGTTTTGTCGGCTGCTTCGTTACCTCTGATGTTGACATGCGCGGGTACCCATGCTAAAATGGCGTCTATACCCTCGTTGTGTATTTGTGTACATATACATTCTATTTTGTGTATGAGATCAGGTCTACTGTCAGATATAGAATTTTGGATGGATGTGAGTCCACTAAGGGAGTCACTGAGTATCACCGCACGGATTGGTTTGTGCTCGATGATCCATTCGAGAGCCTTTATTATAGCAATCAGTTCGCTAGTGTACACAGCCATATTATCTGGAAGTTTGAAACCATTTTGTATGTTGAGCTCAGGTATAACAAAAGCTGATCCTGTGTTATTACTTGTGTTTTTCGATCCGTCTGTATAGATTTTTAAGTAATTTTTCCAGTTTTGGTTGATATATTCGAGGGTGGTGGCTCTTATAAAGTCTGGGTTGTCCTTCTTTGTGAGGTAGTCGTGAATACTAGTATCCACGTGGGGCGACTCTAATTCCCAGGGTGGTTTAGAGATCTTGTCTGTGTCGCAGATGTGCGCGATGGGTATTTCATGCTCTTGGAATAGGTTATTTACGGTGTAGCCGAGGGGGGCGGAGTCTTTTTCCCAGTTTTTCTTTAAATATTCATATTCACTTTTATCTTCAAAAATTTTGTGGCATGGGTGATTTTCGCCCTTAGCTCTAGTTTTTCCTGCATATTTCAGGGACAGTTCCTCTCGTCTTAAATGTAAGGGTTTCTCATTGGTTTCTATTTGAAGACTACATAAGGCGGTTCCCTTGAAGGCTCCAGTAGCTATTTTTAGAGCAGAATATTGGATGCTGTCTATTCTTTTTAGTTGTGTCTTACATGCTGATTGGTAGGCGATGGACCCATAATCTATTTTTGACCTGATTAAGGTTTGATATAATTTTATCAGACTATATTTACTCGCTCCCCAGTTTGTCCCAGACACACACCTCATGAGGTTCAAGTCTTTATTGCAGCGGAGGACTAGTTGGTCGATGTGGTCTTTCCATGTGAGTTTTCTGTCAAAGATCATACCTAGGTATTTAACACTATTTCTGAATTCAATTTTCTGACCTCCTAGTGTTAGTTTAACGTCAATGTGTTTATTGTTTGAAAATATAATGCCCATTGTTTTTAGGGCGGAAAAGTTGAAGCCCCATTTATCGGCCCAGCCGCTAATTGTATCTAGTGTATTTTGCATTATACCTGTCAATTTTTTTATGGAGCGTGCGGTTTTCCAGAGGGCAGAATCGTCAGCAAATAGAGACTGTTCTACTTCCGGATGTTTCGTGTCAATTTCATTGGCTAGGCCATTGATGAGGATGTTGAAAAGGGTAGGGCTTATGACGCTTCCCTGAGGGGTACCGTTGTCTAATTCATGGTCGGTGGATAGGGTATTTCCTATGCGAACTTTAAAATTTCTATTGTTTAGGAAGTTTTTTATCCAGTGTTGCATTCTTCCCTTAATCCCAAGTTTGCTTAATTGAATAATTATGCCGTCCTGCCATACAAGGTCAAATGCTTTTTCTATGTCTAGGAAGATACCTAGTGTGTACTGATGTTTGGCATTCCCCTTTTTTATCGAGTGTTGTAATCTGGTTATATGGTCTAATGTACTTCTGTTCTTACGAAAGCCGCTTTGGGTTTTGTTTAATAAGTTGTTGTTTTCCATATGAAATTCCAGTCTATTCTTTACCATAGTTTCCATTATTTTGCATAGATTTGAAGTGAGAGAAATTGGGCGGTAAGAGTTGCTGTCTGATGGATCTTTACCTGGTTTAGGGATTGGGATAACGATAGATGTTTTCCATTTACTTGGAAGTTGTTTGGTCTGCCAGCTGACATTAATTAGTTTCAAAATTAGTTTATGTGTTTTATTTGGTAGGTGTTTAAGGATCGTGTATCCTAGTTTGTCTTCACCAGGTGAGCTCTCTTTTTTACAGTGTATAGCTTTGCGGTATTCATCTGCATTGAGATAGTTTTCTAAATGATCGTCCAAATCGTTTTCTATCGTTGTTTCTTCCTTAATTTTTCTGAATTCTGGTTTCAGGTTGCTATCGCTACTGTTTGAAGCGAAAGATTCGGCGAGGTGTTCTGCCTTTTCTTTGTTCGTTTTTTTAGTTTTATTCAGTACAGGAACTGTGTTCGTTAACTTTCCTTGTATATTTTTTATTTTGTTCCATACTTTTTTTGAATTGGTTTTGGTATCTATAGTGTTGCAAAAGTCTTCCCAGCATTTTGATTTAGCTTCTTTGACACTTTTTTCAGCTATGATTTTGAGTTCCTTGTAATTCGCGTGATCACTTTGGAGCCTACTTTTTTTGAGTTTTCTAAGTGCCTTCTTTTTGGCCGCAATATTCTTTGCACACTCTGGGTTCCACCAGGATACCGGGTTTTTGTTGTGGCGCTGTTGTGATATCGGAATATATTTTTGTGCTATGTTTAGTAGTGAATTTGTAATGTTTTCATTGAACATTTCTGGATCGGAATTGAATATCTCGTCATGATTTAGGCATTGACAGTCTTTCTGGAAGCTTTTCCAGTCGGCTTTGGAGTACTGAAATTTTGGAGGGGCGTCTGTCCTTTCAGCGTCCGGTTTTATACTAATTTTCGTCAGAATGGCGAAGTGGTCGCTGTCAAGCGTGTCAGGAATCACTTCCCATTCGGATTTAACAGCTAAATCAGGGGAGACAATAGTTAAGTCAATTGCAGATAGTTTACCGGTGTTCATGTCTATTCGCGTCCCGTGGCCATTATTTAAATAGCATAGGTTGTTTTGGTCAAGCCATTTTTCCACTACTTTGCCTTTTTCGTCTGCCTTGATGCAATTGTCGTCCCACATGGGGTTATGACTGTTGTAATCACCGCATATGATGATAGGGGAGTTAAATTTCTTTGTGATGTTGTCCAGTTCTTTTGGGGAGATTTTCTTTAGACTTCCTGGGGCATATAAATTAATGATGTTAATAGGTTTGTTATTGAAGAAGACCTGAATAGCGTGCCATTCGAGATCGTCACTGGTAGGGCTTTTATCTAGTTCGATGTGAATCAGATCCTCTTTTATTAATATCAGGTTTCCCCCTAGTGCACCTGTAAGTCTGTCTGATCTATACGACTTATATCCGTTTATTGTAAATTTATTTTTTCCTGGCTTCAGAAATGTTTCCTGAACACAAATTATATCTGGGTTGATTTCATTTACTAAGACTTTAAGATTGTCCCCGTTTTCCCCGATGCTTCGGGCATTCCATTGGAGTATTGATAATTGATTTTTATTGAATTTTGTGTTAGTTATATCCCTAATTTGGAGACTGATGCATTCGCAAGTGGATTATCTTATGTTGTTATGTTGAGGGCCGGGATAGACTTTTCTTTGGGTGTGGATGTTTTCTTATCGTATTTCGGATTTTTCCCCCAGTTAATGATTTCATCGGAGCTGAACTCCCAATTAAGGAAGTCCCGCGCAATTTTCACTATCATGTCGGTCTTATTAAGCTTGGGTTGCAGGGGGTTAATAACTGAGTTCAACACAATGTTGATAAAGCCCAGCAGGTCTAGGTTGGTTAGGTTCTTTGTCTCTGTTTCTTGTTCATTGTTTTCAGTCTCCATTGTATCACCTGAGTTTGTGTTCACGGCTGTGACTATTGTCTCAGTTGCCTTTGCTTTGCATAGAGCGGTGGTCATCTGTAGACTGATTTTTCTATTCATTCTGGTTTCTTTTACAGCTTTTGCGTAAGAAATCCCTTTGTCTGCTTTAGTAAATTCAACTCTTTTTGCCTCTTTGAAAACAATACAGCCTTTGTAGGCCGCTGAATGGTTGCCTTTGCAGTTTACACATGTTACTTTCGTTTCAGTACATTCTTCGTAATTATGATTTCCAGAGCATTTCGCACATACAACTTGGATTTACAAAATCTAGCTATATGACCACCATATTTCTGACAGTTATGGCATCATTTTGGTGTGTCAAAAAAAGGTTTAACTATAATGTTACGAAGCCATAGCCGGACAGTTTCCGGTAATTTTGATCCTTTGAATACTAGCATAATGCTTGTCGTTTCCTGTTTGTTCTTTTGCATTCTTTTGGCATATACGACGTTTTGTTTTGAGAGGGTGGGGGGAATGTCTTCTAGTTTGATACTGAGGTCAATTCCATAAATTACTCCTTTGCATTGCTGTCTACGCTGTATGAATTGTTTTACCAAGACAGGTTTATCTGCTAGCAGGTCTAAACGTAGTAATTTCTCGTACTGAGTTTGTGATTTGCAGTGGACTTTCAGATCACCACCCGGCAGTTCAAAGATTGATGTACGTCACCAGCACATTTTTTGAGATCGTTTGCTACCTTGGCCTTTGGGAATTTACATGCTCTCAGTTGACACACACTCTGTCTGACCCTCGTATTTATGGTGAGGTCCCACTGTCAATGCCACAGCGCCAGGGTCAATAGGGCACAGACTATTGTGAGGCCAACCAGCCGTCGCTGGTTCCCGCGTGAGCGCTCGTGGTTCATAGCCCGAGCATCAAGGATGGCTGTCATAGTCCAGTAGTGGTGAGTGAGCTCTCTCCATCGTGTGCACTCTGTCGAGGATCGCTTCTGTGAACTCTTTCAGGATCTGGCGTCGCCCCTCGTTGTCGGCGCCATCTGCAAACATGGACCGAACCACTGCTCTTTAACCTGTGAGTGAATTAACCACGGTGGCATGCTGTAAAATGCGAGTCGCATAGGGCTGGATGTCCGTCATGGCTCTGTAACCGTAGAAATGAAAGTGTGGGATCCAGAGGGACGTGTTTTATAGACCATGTCACACATGCGCGCCTAGACGTAGCTCTACGGTTGTAGTCCGTGATACGTACTATTCTGATTGGTTATGTGGCTCCTATAGAGATAGTACCTTATCGACAATGGGGACTACTTGTTCCAAAGCCGTCCATAGATCGGGGTCCAGGGTAAAACCACCGTCGTTCAGACAGAGGAGTCGAGCGAAAAAGGGACCGCAGAAAATGTAGACGTCGTCACACAGGTGAATGCTATCACCGTGCAGGTCACCCAACAACACCCGTTTCAAAGTAGTCCATCCTTCCGGTGACAAAGAGACGTGCACTTTGGGTTCAGGCGTACACCAACACCTAAGTCCGCTATCGATGAGGTTCACTCGTTTGGGGTACAATAATAGGGTGCAGCCAGGTGTAAGCCTCCAGGTAGCCACAGTCCCTTCTTTCACCTCGGGGTGTAGTAAGTCATCCACCTTGGAGAGTACATCTTTCAGTGCCATCCATAAGGGTGGACAGAGTGTGATATAGGTACCTCCACTCTGTTCCAACCGGGAACAAGAGCCCAAGGGGCTTCAATATACGCCCGTATATCTGGAATTACATTGATCCAAATTTCAAGGTTGTTTAATAGCCTTGATTCCAATTGGTAGCTAGCAATCCCGAGAAAGGTCTACAATTTTGTGCTTCTGAGAATGTAACATATATCACATCTTATATTGAATGATAAACTAAAATGGGCTTAAGTCTTGGTAACTAGTTGACCTTGAAGCAAGAGCCGAGAGCTCACATATCCCACACTGAAACCGATGAAGTTCATGGAGGACCCCTCTCCCCATTGAATTAGTAAATGTATGGTTTTTATGTTCACAACAGTTTAACTAAATGTAGCTGTTTCAAACATGGGAGACAACTCCACAGGACAAATGCCATATACATGTAGGGAGAGAACTCTGAATATTCCAACCTAACACATATAATCAGCTAAACTTGATTCAGTTTTGGGGGACTGTGACCTTGACCTTTGACAAATTGATCTCAAAATGTATGACTCCTCTTTGCCATGCGAGTAAGGTATACTCAAAGTTTGGTACCAATCATACCTTGAAACTAGAGATATCACATGGACAGCAAGTATTAATGGATGAATGGACAGAACGCAACATCGCATTACACGACCTCGTCTTCGACAGGCATATGAAAATGTGACTTTTAATGATTTCTTGATTTTGGGGTAACAGTGACCTTGACATTTGACCCACATTTTGGTACATGTATGTAACACATCATGTCCCTCTAATTTATCTACTGGCAAAAAAAAAGTTATTTTTGATGATTTCCTGATTTTGGGGTCACAGTGACCTTGACATTTGACCTGACCTAAATTTTGGTACACGACACATTGTCTTCCCTCAATGTATCAATGGACTCCAAAAAATCAGATTTTTATGAATTTCATGATTTTGGGGGTCACAGCGACCTTGATGTTCGGCCTTGACCTACATTTTGGTACGTAAGACATCATGTCCCCGTAATGTATCTACTGATACAAAAACAATTTTTTTTAAAGATTTCTTGATTCTGAGGTCACAGTGACCTTGACTATTGACCTTGACCTAAATTTTGGTACATGACAAACTGTCTCCCCATAATTTCTCAACGGAAACAAAAAAATCATGATTTTTTTACAATTTCACGATTTTGGGGTAACAGTGACCTTGACCTTTGACCTTGACCTACATTTTGGTATGTGACACATCGTGTCCCCCTAATGTATCTACTGACACAAAAAAAATGTTATTTTTAATAATTTCCTGATGTTGGGGTCACAGTGACCTTTGACCTTGACCTAATTTTGGGAATGCGACACTTCATTTTCCCCCTATTGAATCCACTCGCAAAAAATTTGTATGTTTTACAGGTTTCCTGATTTTTAGGTCACACTGACCTTTGACCTTGATTCTGGGGTCACAGTGACCTTGACTATTTCACCTGGATCTAAATTTTGGTACATGACAAAACGGCTCTCCATAACTTCTCAATGGACTCAAAAAATCATGATTTTTCACGATTTTGGGGTCACAGTGACCTTGACCTTTGACCTTGACCTACATTTTGGTAGGTGACACATCGTGTCCTCCGAATGTACCTACTGACACAAGAAAATGTTATTATTAATAATTTCCTGATTTTGGGGTCCGTGACCTTTGACCTTCGACCTATTTTTTGGTATGTGACACTTCATTTCCTCCCATTGAATCCACTCACAAAAATTAGAAATTATTAATGATTTCCTGATTTTTCAGTCACACTGACCTTTGACCTCTGACCTCGACCTACATTTGGGATGCAACAAATTGTTGCCCCCTAGGGCATCCACTCACCAAAAATTAGAACTGTAGATAGAAAACTGTCAATGATCAATGATTTCCTGATTTTAGGCAACTGTGACCTTTGACCTCGACCTCAACTTTGGTACGCTACACATCGTCTCCACCTACCATGTCCACTCACAAAAAATTGCAACTGTGGATAGAAAACGTTCACAGATATAGACCGGACACGAGCACTTCAGTGATTTCCTGTTTTTTAGGCCAGTGACCTTTGACCTCTGACCTCGACCTTCATTTTGGTACGCGACACATCGTCTCCCGTAGGGTATCCACTCACCAAAAATTGGAACTGTAGATAGGAAACTGTCCCAGATATAGACCGGACACGAGAACCGGACAGACGGACAGACGGACGGACGGACAGACGGACGGAAACCGCCATCACATAATACGTCCACCTTTTTGGCGGGCGTATAAAAAAGGGAATCCTCTCCAGCAGTGCGTATGTGCACACCGACTTCCACGTGCATGAAATCCCTTTCGGGTTCTTTTCCCTGTAACAATCGTGTCAATAGAGTCCAGCCTGATAGCGATAACAAAATCTTCACCTTCTGCGGTGCGTCTTGGACCAGCTCCAGGTGATCGTCATTGACGATGAGGTAGACGTCGGACGTCAGTTGGAATAACGCAAGCTCTGTTCCGCTCGCTGCCATGATCGGGAATGAAAAGCGAACGGTTAGAGAGGTGGTTTTATAGTATACCTGTTGGGTAGGGTTTTGTACACCGTGTGAGTCATGAGCATTTGTTATACTCGCTTGCGCCATAAGGTCAATAAGGTTAGAAATGCGCTTTTTCTACTACACCCTGTGACGGCCCTTCGTGAAAGTCCGTGATTGTTCGGTAGTGTAATGTTATTTTGTATAGGATTTCATTTAACATGAGATTTCACTATAGGCGAAAACATTCTAGTACCCGGATATAGGCGCAGACGTGAGCGAAATTCTAGTACCCGTCCATTGGTTCTTTTATCGATCGCTCATTGGCTCTTTTTTCTCGACCGCTGATTGGTCCAAATGGAACTGCCCATCCTTCCCAGGTTAATTTACAATCCCCCTTTTTGGGTTCAAGCTCTGTATATCGATGCCGCAACATTGTTGCCGAACATTGCAGAAAGGGAGACCTTTTGACTTGGATGTGACCTGTGACCTTTTGACCCGACATTCTTCCGCGCACTGCCGGTGATGCCGCGCACTTCCGGATAACCCGCGCGCGCGCGCGCTGCGGCCGGGGCGGGGCGGGCCGGGCCGGGTCCTACGTCTAAGGGGGAACATTGGAACTCTTCTGTGTTCGAAGGTAGTTTTAGTGAAACCCGAAAGTGACGTCTGTGCGCAGAACCCACACCACCACCACCCAACCCCAACCAGGGACCCCTAGTGGTGGGTCACACACACACCCCCACGCATCCCCCAACATGGCTGCTTTCTATACTACGACAAGACTGCGCATGCGCAGACCCTTGAACACGGACGAACCCTGAGTCCAATCGGATGCTGCTTCACAAGAGCTTCAACTTAAGACCTCATACGACTCCATCGGACCCATAGTGACCCCTGTCGGCGCCAAAATGTCTATTTCCATACACTTTCTTTACTGCGCACGCGCAGAATGACGTCAGTTCCACGTCACACCCACCCCGTCGGATACTCCCTCACGACTGCTTCACATGGATACCTCACTCGATCCCATCGGCCCAATAGGGGCCCACCTAAACCCCAACACGTCTATTTCTATACTACGGCCAGACTGCGCATGCGCAGACTATTGAGAACAAACGACAGCCTCACACTGATACCTCATATGACACCATCGGATCATTAGGGGCTCACCTACATCCCAAAACGTCTATTTTCATACCCTTTCTCTATTGCGCATGCGCAGAATGACGATATTCCGACCCCACATCCGCCCAGTGGGATGCCCCCTCACATTGATACCTCACTCGACCCCATTGGTCCATTAGGGACCCCCTCGACCCCAAAACGTCTATTTCCATACCCTTGGTTTACCGCGCATGCGCAGAATGACGATATTTCAACCCCACACCCAGTCCGTCGGATGCGCCTTCACGAATGCTTCACATTGATACCTCACACGACTCCATCGACCCACTAGGGGCTCCCCTAGATCCCAAAACGTCTATTTCCATACCCTTTGTCCACCGCGCATGCGCAGAATGACCATATTCCAACCCCACACCCAGCCCTTGGATGCCCCCTCACATAGGCTTCACATTGATACCTCATACGACCCCATGGGTCCATTAGGGGCTCCCCTAGATCCCAAAACGTGTATTTCCATACCCTTGGTCTACCGCGCATGCGCAGAATGACCATATTCCAACCCCACACCCACCCCATCAAATGCCCCTTCACGAATGCTTCACATTGATACCTCATACAACCCAATCGGTACACTAGGGACCCCTCTCGCCCCTGAAGATTGCCGGAGAATGCCGGAGAATTTGATCACCCACGACATTGTGGGGAAAACCCACTGATCTCCGTGACATCTTCATTCACTTTGACACCTCACTCGACCCATTCGGTCCACTAGGGACCCACCCCGGTCACAAAACGTCTATTCCCATACTCTTTTTAGGCATTCCCCGTATACATTAACATTGGAAGTCACTTGGTTGACATGGGACTACTTTCTGTCCGCGGAAGTGACGGCATCACCACCAGACCGCGGAAAAATACAAAGGTTAAAGGTTGCCGGAACTACTTTTGACCTCCACGTGACCTTGAGCTGGTGGCGCCCCCTGGCGCCCCAGAGGTGAAAGGCGATGGGGCGTCCCCTATACCTTTAACCTGGAAAAAAGGGGACCAAGAGTTACCTCCCTGGAAAACTGGCCTCGAAATCCCGGCTCCCTACTACTACTGTATGTTCGCTTTCAAGACTACCGGTCTGCTATCTCCTATTTTTGTGGGAGGCCCGTTGGCCGAGTGGTTTAGATCGCCGACATGCAGTGCTGGCGATTAGGTGACTGATTCTGGGGTCGCTGGTTCGAATCCCGCACGGGACTCGACCAACTTTTCAGCACTAGAATTTGTGCTATTCTGAGATAGTGTAATCTCAAAATAACGAAAATACTGTTATACGATCAGTTTCTAAATGATAAAAATATTTTAAAAAAATATATATATATTGATATATTTTGTTTTACAGCACATGACGGTAACACATACGTTTTCCGTTCACGTGACGTTTACAAGCTGACAACGAACGGCGGAGTGGCGAGAGGATTCCCGAAGAGAATCAATACGGTATTTCGGAATGGTCCCATCAACATCGATGCCGCCGCCTACTCTCCATGGTCCAGAAAAACTTATATGTTCAAAGGTAAGCAACAGTTCCAAATGTATTAGAGGACCATTCAGGAGATAAAGAGAAACATATTCACGGCATGCGAACAGAATGGACGACTGTCAAAATAAAGTGTGAATGTTTGTTAAGAGACGGTGAAGCGACAATGCTCTATTGTATTTATGTAATCCGAGACCCCAGCTGACCGATGAAAACTGCAGACCGATTAGGCAAGGCGATTTTGCTCATGACAGCCCTGTGGAGATAGGTCAGTCTTGATGGAGATTCTTCGAATGGTGTCACTCAAAGAAATGCTGAGTTTTGTTCCTTACTAACGTCTGTTAAACAAACTCTACCCTTAGATTCAGAATAGTTTGCAGATGGACATGAGGGAATCACTCTTCTACAAATATACGCTTCAAACATAAGGGTGAACCTTTGAAGTGGAATTGATTGTAGGTACTCGTATATGGAAGTACACGGGTTTCCAGTTGGATCGGGGTTATCCGAAGGAGATCCGAGCTTCCAACTATCCTTCCCGGCCCAAGGCGGCCCTTGTTTGGAGAGACGGACGAGTTTATCTGTTCAAGGTAAGTCTAAATGGTCTAAATGCTGCAATATTAATCATAAGGTAGCCATTACACAGGTGAAAACCGTTTTCCTAAGGACAGTTAATTACCGAACAAGTTGCTGAAGGAGATTCATCTTCAATTTCGAATTTCTACCTGACGCAAAACACTTGTGATAGTATATCAGATATTTGTGATGGTTTATCTCAAATATGATGAGTTTCCAACCGTTAGATTGCACAAAGACTTTAACAACAACACTTTCTCTTCAAAGGAGTTGGTCTCATCTTTCTGTAAGCGCCTTAATGGTCCTGTATATCAACCATATAACCGATTGACCTTACAAGTTATTACTATTATATAGCAAATGTTCACTTAGTGAAACTTTCGGACAATTGTGTACTCCTTCTTTTCTTGAGCCACGAATTTCATGATTGTGTTTCACGAACAATGAAGGAACAAACGAAGACACAATGAAGACTCAGATTTCCCCATATTTCCTTATCTTATCAAACTATCATATCAACGGAACGCTTTGTTTATCAGGGGAGTCAGTTCTGGGTGTTTGACGAGTACACGGACATGGTACCGAACGGTTACCCCCTGGCTGTAAGCAGGTACTGGACTGGGGTGCCTAGAAATGTGGAAGCGGCCGTCCGATGGTCTGACGGTTATACATACTTCTTCAAGGGATCCAAGTGAGTGACCAGACAGATTGTATTACACGTTCCCCTCAAATGCTTCTGTTTAAGGGCGGAGAAAGAGAATTATATTTAATGTCGCGTTCAGCAATATTACAGCTAGGGCGACGATGAACACATACCTCTATCTGAAGATCAAGTATCTCTTTAACCGTTACAGAGTAACTTGTCGTATATATATTTAACCGCTACAGAGTAACTTGTCGTATATATATTTAACCGCTACAGAGTAACTTGTCGTATATATATTTAACCGTTACAGAGTAACTTGTCGTATCTATATTTAACCGTTACAGAGTAACTTGTCGTATATATATTTAACCGTTACAGAGTAACTTGTCGTATATATATTTAACCGTTACAGAGTAACTTGTCGTATATATATTTACCATATTTTCATATCGAGTCAAAGACATTGGGAGTGTGGAGCGATCGAACTTTTCGACATCCTTGGGGTAAATTAGTACACAGCAAATACTGACAGGAAGGTTTTAAACGCAATTCTTAAAAGAAAAGTTAATGAAATGGACATGTTTCATGGAGAGGTTTTTTTTCTAGCATCACAAATGCTGTTGCTGTCCGACATTCTCTCCTATCATATAACGACGCACACGATTTTACGGACAGTTAGAATGGACAACAGTTTTAGTGACATGGATCAGCCTATATCTCGGCACATTAACACTTAGTGACATGGATCAGCCTATATCTCGGCACATCAACACTTTTAGTGACATGAATCAGCCTATATCTCGGCACATTAACACCTTTAGTGACATGGATCAGCCTATATCTCGGCACATTAACACCTTTAGTGACATGGATCAGCCTATATTTCGGCACATTAACACTTTTAGTGACATGGATCAGCCTATATCTCGGCACATTAACACTTTTAGTAACATGGATCAGCCTATATCTCGGCACATTAACACCTTTAGTGACATGGATCAGCCTATATCTCGGCACATTAACACTTTTAGTAACATGGATCAGCCTATATCTCGGCACATTAACACCTTTGGTGACATGGATCAGCCTATATCTCGGCACATTAACACCTTTAGTGACATGGATCAGCCTATATCTCGGCACATTAACACCTTTAGTGACATGGGTCAGCCTATATCTCGGCACATTAACACCGTTAGTGACATGGATCAGCCTATATCTCGGCACAATAACACTTTTAGTGACATGGATCAGCCTATATCTCGACACATTAACACCTTTAGTGACATGGATCAGCCTATATCTCGGCACATTAACACCTTTAGTGACATGGATCAGCCTATATCTCGGCACATTAACACCTTTAGTGACATGGATCAGCCTAAATCTCGGCACATTAACACTTTTGGTGACATGGATCAGCCTATATCTCGGCACATTAACACTTTTAGTGACATGGATCAGCCTATATCTCGGCACATCAACACTTTTAGTGACATGGATCAGCCTATATCTCGGCACGTTAACACTTTTAGTGACATGGATCAGCCTATATCTCGGCACATTAATACTTTTAGTGACATGGATCATCCTATATCACGGCACACTAACACTTTTAGTGACATGGATCAGCCTATATCTCGGCACATTAAATTGTATATTGTGATAGAGATTTCGAGAATGTTTACGATTATGACAATACAAAACGTGTCAAAGACATTCTTGTCAACTGGAAACCGATTGTCACCTAAAACGTCTACATTTTTGTGATAAATTGTACAATTTCCTAGTCGTTACTATAATTAGCAATATATTTTTTTGCAGCTACTTTAAATTTAACGATTACTATCGTCGGACGTTGACCGGTTATCCCAAACCAAAAGCCGGACCTTGGTTAGGATGTGGAGGGTACAAGCCCAAGTGATGGTCACAATCTCTCCACCAGAGACACCATTCTCCATGATGTCATACAGACGCTCCAGCTTCGGTTTCACCTCAATTCAAGACACTCTTGTTTGGCATTGTTTTTCGGATCTGCCTAATATCTGCAGAAAGAAACCCCGCAAAATAACCTCAGACAAATTAACATGAAATTAGTCTCAGTTCAACAGTGACGAGCACAGAGGTATATTTTATCATGTTATTGGGTCATTTACATTATTAAAAATTGTGGATTTACGAAAAAATAATCCTACCAACTCGGTTGTGGCTAATCAGATTCACATTAGCTAAAATGAAATTGGTTGTAAGATTCTTTTAAGAAAAATATTAATATTTTGCATTAATTATTTTTGTTATATTGTTTATTGAACAGGTATAGTCCAAATGTGCGATGTGCCGTGATATAAACTTTCCGTTAAACTATATACTGTTCATAATACATGGAAATTTCCCTAAACGCCAGTGGCCCTATATGTAATGAGATTTTGTTACACAAATATTTTTTCCTGGCTGTAATACTGAATGATGACAATGATACATGTATTTGTGCTAGTGATTTCATTGTTTAACATATTTTATTAAAAGTACTAGTATATGTTTTTATCAAACAAAACTTTCAGTATATATAAATCTGTTTATTTCTTCATCGAATTTCTGAATTTGACGCGATCCCACAATTTGAGATTTTGAAACAGCAGTATAGATATCAAAGTGAGAAATCTCACTGATACATCATGATAACCGAGGGCCAATCATCAGGATTAAACTTCCCACATCCTAACGTAGTCAAAATATTAGCTATTAAGTACCGTAACTGGGGTTGCTATCAGTGAATAAGCTGATAAATCAACGACTCGTAGATGTGATAACACTGTATTCTAGCATCTTCCGAATATGATTAAATTGTAAAGCTCCATCTGTTCCGATAGGTGATATAAATTGACGAAGAATATTATCTGTGTGTTCAACTGCGGTAGAACATATTTTGCGGTTGTTGATTTTATTTTGTGGTTATTAGGCAGACCGTTGTTTTTCTAATTATCCCTGTGCACATTCTTTTAGAAAAATTGTGCTTGCATCAAGGAAGATTTTTCACTTTCGTTTCAGATATAAATATTTGACAGTTTTTGCCAGTATATTTCCTCGTATGTAACATATAGTTCTCAATAAAATATCGACACAATAATCCTTACGATATCGGTTTCATGCTTTACTAGTAAATCTTGGCTATTGTCAGTTTGGCAGTTGTTATCAAATCATTCCTATTTTCGCCCGATCTCTCTTTATCGGAATCTGTCTGACAGGCGCCTCGGAGCACGTTTGAAAGTGTGGGGGCTGAACTCCATATCGGCCATGTTAAATGCTGGACTGGTGCTATCTAAGATAGGACTTATAACATTGCAGTCTCAAAAAGTGGGGGGGCTGTAGCCCCCCTGCCCCCCCGGTTCCGCGGCCCCTGTGTCACGGAGATAATTATTTCCATGCCATGATTGTACTGAGAAGAACCAATCGTCCATTTGGTTGCGGGGCCAGGTCAAGTGCACAACAGAATGGCTTTGACCCATTTTCGATGGGTCATTGATAAGGCGGTAAATAGCGGCCAAATGCTGTTGATTTTACAAGCGATTCTAGATGATTATTGCCACAGCAGAGAGGGAGAGAATTTTTTTCAAAGTGGCGTTCAGCAATATTACACTTATATAACTCTCTATCTAAAGATCAAATAGCCAACAACAAAATCCCACCACAAATCAATCGTCGTCGAACGATAGTAGTATAGAAAGTGGATATTGACTCAACTTGATCTACTTTCGTGTGGAGGCCACGTGGAGGTGGGGAGGTCAAAGGTCAATGAGTGCACTTGATCATGTACTGACTTGTATCCCGTCCATCCGTGGAGGTCACGTGATCAGAGATCAATGTGCATGTACTGACCTGTATCTGGGATGCGCAAGTGTATGACGTCACTTCCGGTAGGTGCGAATCGGGCGTCATTCCTACATCCGGGTTAGGAATACATGTACTGACCTGAAACGGGTCTTTTGATCGTATGATGTACTGGACATCCGGGTCAATCGGGTCTATACATGTACAGACTTGTTTTACATCCGGGTTCTTGTGACTGAGTGTGGTTGTGTATGACATGTGAATCGGGCGTGATAGCTGACCTATATTCGTGTCCTCGGTCTGGGTCTTTGGAATGATAGACATGTACTAACCTGTATCCTTTCATCTCATCTTTACATCCGGATACAGATCACTATTGTTCAAGGTCATTTGAATGAATGATACAAGCGTCTAGTCCGTCATTCATAATTCAGCCGTCGTCCATTAAAGAATATCCGCGTCCATAATCCAAAGACCTATTCCATATCCATATAACAGTATTAGCACCAAATTCAAAAAAGACAATCATAGTATACATACACATAGGCTAGTTTCCTGCAAGAGAGAAGCGGTCAAGTTTTCAATGATGCCGACAAGACATCATGATGTTCCAAAAATATAAAATTCGTATCGCTGATCAGTATTCTTAATCCATCATAATCGTTCTAAAGTCGTTATCTAGAGAATGGTGTATCTCAGTCACGCTTTGATTGCGACTGTTCATATGAGCACCATGAGGATCTTGCAACACGAGCACCAAAGGATCACATTTAGTAGTATAAAAGCGCATTTCGAGCCCTGACCTTGCGTCGCAACGCAGTGAGTGAGTGAGTGAGTGAGGCGTGCCCATAGGCATGTACTGATTTGTATGCCTAATTGAGCATTCGTGAACACTGGATTGCATCAGCCTTACATCCGGGTACGAGACGGGAGTGGGTGTATGTAAAAGTTTCTCCAGAAAAAATATAAAAAGCGGAACGCGGACTTTACCCCTACAATAGGGGAAAACCCCTATCAACTATATCCAAAAGGGTCTAATATCGGTCCCCGGGCTTAAAAGGTCAATGAGAGTCAATATACTGACCTGTTTCATTGATTGAACGAAAGGCATGTACTGACCTGTATCCTTTCATATCGTCCATCTTTACATCCGGGTACTAAAATGATATTGACTCACATTTAGTAGTATAAAAGCGCATTTCGAGCCCTATTGTCCTTGCGGCGTAAAGCGAAAGAGGATAGTATAGTAACAGTATATTCACTCACATTTAGCAGTATAAAAGCGCATTTCGAGCCCTATTGACCTTGAGTCGCAACGCAGTGAGTGAGTGACTGAGGCGTGCCCAACGCCCGTCTTAACGCATGGACGCACTAACGATGGTGAGTGAGTGAGTCAGTGAGGGAGTTAGTGAGTGAGTGGCCATATAAGGTCGTTCAGGAGTAGTATAGAAAGCAACAATTTTGGGATCCGAGCTCCGAGCTCCCGTCTGCCCCATTCCGAGCTCCGAGCTCCCGGCTACTTCATCCCTGAGCTTCGAGCTCCCGTCGTTACGCCTTAACGCCCGCCTCAATGCCCGACAACGCCCGTCGTTACGCCTTAACGGCCGCCAACGCCAAGCTCAACTCTTCAACGCCCTGGTGAATTAGCCCAAAAGCTCTAATTTTCATGTAATTGTCACTAATTCATTGGAAATGCACTGACGCCCGTCAACGTCCGTCGTTACGCCTTAACGCCCTAGCATAACGCCTTGACGCCATGATATACACAGATGAGAGAGAAAAACAACAACAACAAGGTCCGAGCTCCGAGCTCCCGCCTGCCCCATCCCGAGCTCCCGCCTGCCCCATCCCGAGCTCCGAGCTCCCGATTACTCCATCCCTGAGCTCCGAGCTCCCGTCGTTACGCCTTAACGCCCGTCTCAATGCCCGCCAACGCCCGTTGTTACGCCTTAACACCCGCCAACGCCAAGCTCAACGCTTCAACGCCCTGGTGAATTAGCCCGAAAGCTCTGATTTTCATGGAAGTGTCACCAATTCATTGGAAATGCACTGACGCCCGTCAACGTCCGTCGTTACGCCTTAACGCCCTAGCATAACGCCTTGACGCCATGATATACACAGATGAGAGAGAAAAACAACAACAACAAGGATGACAGATGAGAGAACAACAACAACAACAAGGATGAGAGATCAATCATTTTATTTTCCCCTCCATCATAAGAAACCCACGCTGGGCGAGCCGCGTTGGGTATGTTTACAATTCGAGAAGAGTCTTGTCCAATCAGAGGCCACCATTTGGCGCTGTATCTGTCATATCCGTTCTTGCCCGTTAGATGTATTCTTGGCTGCTCTTGTCCAATCAGGAGTCGCCCTTTCAGAAAGTTCCATCTTTGCTCGGTGTGACCTAAGCATCGTCGGGCAGTTCAGGATATTGTTCGGGCAGCATGTCCTGAAACAGTTGTTTGCGCATTCTGATCGCATTTTCCAGGGCCTCGGTGGGTGGTAACCCCATATCCTCTTCCAAGTGATGCTTGGTCTTCATGATGTACCTGTGCGTGGGGTCGCCTTTCATTTCAAGCGGCAGCAGGCTATACCGTTTATAGATGGCCATGGCTGCTTTCCTGATGCAGGGCCGCATTTCGGTGTACGCCTTTTGTAAGTTATCCTGTCCGCCGTCTTCGATTACCGCATCATAACTACGAATAGCTTCATCCACAATACGATCCCAGAAGGTAGGTTCTGCCTCACTTTCCTGGGACGTAGGCTGACTATCTCAGGTCAAGCTCTCCGTATCAGTAGATAGACTCTCAGCAATCTCACTTTCCTGGGATGTAGGCTGACTATCTGAGGTCAAGCTCTCTGTATCGGCTTCTTGTGCCTCGGAGTCTTCAATTCCATGTATATTTTTCTCGTGTCGCGTCATATCGTAACGTCTGGTGAACGTGCGTTCGCACTCAGAGCAAGTATAAGCCATAATGACGGTTGAATGTCGACTGTGCGTGTTTTGGCAATGCACTTGCTTTTATAGACAGTAACGCCCGTCAACGCTTAGCTTAACGCTTCAACACCCTGGTAAACTGGCTCAGAAGCTCTGATTTTTATGGAATTGCCACTAATACATCGAAATGCAGTGACGCCCGTCAACGCCCGTCGTTACGCCTTAACGCCCGTCTCAACGCCCATCAACGCCCGTCGCTACGCCTTAACGCTCTGGCATAACGCCTTGACGCCATGATATAAACCGGAGAGAGAACAACAACAACCAGACCGAGGACACGAATATAGGTCAGCTATCACGCCCGATTCACATGTCATACACAACCACACTCAGTCACAAGAACCCGGATGTAAAACAAGTCTGTACATGTATAGACCCGATTGAGCCGGATATCCAGTTCATCATACGATCAACACCCGTTTCAGGTCAGTACATGCATCCCTAACCCGGATGTAGGAATCACGCCCGATTCACACCTACCGGAAGTGCCGTCATACACTTGCGCATCCCAGATACAGGTCAGTACATGCACATTGACCTCTGATCACGTGATCTTCACATGGTGGACGGGATACAAGTCAGTACATGCTCAAGTGCACTCATTGACCTTTGACCTCCCCACCTCCACACGAATGTAGGTCAAGTTGAGTTAATATCCACTTTCTATACTACTAACGATCCTTAATCAAATCTCTTAAGAGACTTTTCTGTCAATTTCTGTCAATGAGGGTCCAAGCCAGACGCCTCCGTGACACTCTCAACAATTTCACCTTCTTCCCTTTCCTGCATAACTTTGACAGCCTCGCTAATGACTTGAATAGTTTTCTCACCTTTACGCACATCAATCTGCAACTCACGTACATTGAACAGTCTGCACCTTCTCTCCTCCCTTATTTCCATTTCGCACCTTCTCACCTTCACTTCTCCGCACTCAGATGTCTCATCTCTCTGCGTAGTGTCGCGATCAATTATCATCTGTTCCACATGATTGTCACACACCACAGCAGGGCCTTGATAAACTCATCTCTGACAGACTAGGGCTTTAAAAAGACGGCGCGGATGACCAAATACATGACACCGGAAACACTTCATCGCACGACCAGGAAGAACAATACGGCAAAGCGTCCAGCTGATCCATATCTGCGAACAAAACACTTTTCGAATATCTCATTTAAACTCGAATAACGGTGCTCTCATCAGCTCGATCCTCAACACTTTACCAAAATCACTAAACAACCAACGACATCTTCATCATCAACGAAAGGAGTTATACAGTGAAGTTCTACTGTAGCAGAGACGAGCAGCGAACGGGGACAATTCTACAGTAAAATCGTCGATGGTCAAAACATCACACCGGACCACTGCGTTCGTAATAGTTTTAAAGAATGTTGCAAACCATTCACACAAATTTGACGTCTGCTCAACAATTCAACTTCTACCCGGATTTCCTGGCAAATCCGTCATGTAAGACACATACAATAGGTGACTACATGTGGGGCAAAGTGTTGCCGATTGAAGTTGTCTTAAATGACGGGTCTGCCGATTTCCTGCTCAGCTAATTGTGTAACAAAATTCTGGTCTTATATAGCCCGCCAAACGAGAATAACTTTGACTGTGAGCCTCACTGTTCTGCATAAGCAGTCATGGATTAAATATCGGCATGACAAACGACAGGACGAGTACAGGTAAACAACACAGGCAATTCACCATATACGTAAATCAAACGGTCAATATGCAAATGAGCATGATAGATAACATGAATACCAATGAGCAGGACACAGGTACACAAGGCAGTGCGCGCGCACAACACAGTTCAGCAACACTGAATCGACTTTCAACGAACACATCATAAATCGAACGGAGACCCTCTGGAATCAAGCCCGTAGCCTGGTTTCGAAATAGGAGAGTGGGGGGGGGCAGTAGGGGGGGGGGGTAAGGTCGGTTTCCGTCGAGGTGGATCTCAATCTAGTTAAACCAAGATGATAAATCAGGGACCGGGGGTAGCTATACGGCTGCGCTGAAAGCGATGCCAGAAAGTCCTGGAAGCGCTTTGGCTGTCGGACTTCTCTCCCTGATCTAGTAGTTCTGATGGAGGTCGGAATTCGGTTCGATGGACGAGTAGATGGCTGGACGGCAGTTTCACTAATGGCTGCGGGTGGTGATCGTTGTTCAGTCTGTCGCGGACCCGGGCGACGTGGGTGACGCGGTGGCGATACTTCAGTATCGGTGGACACGCGCGGTTGGTAGTTCTCTTGACTACTTCGAATGTGCCTTCGGTTGCGCCTGAAGGTTCTGTTGTCTTCTGTTTTGTCGGAGAACTTGGGCTTTCTGTCATTGTTTGTCGTACTGACGAATTGGTCGAATCCTTACGGTCTCACCTTTCTGTAACGGTGGAAGATCTTTTGCTCCCCTGTTGTAGTAGTACGCCTGCCTTCTCTTGTTTTCTTTCAGTTTCTGACGTACATCCTCAACAACTTTCGGTTGGAGAAGTTTCCCACTCATCGGTAGCAGGGATTTTGTCCGGCGACTCATTAGGTGTTGAGCTGGGCTGGAATCCATGCCCTGTGTTGGCGTGTTCCTGAAGTCGAGAATAGCTAAGTGAGGATCAGTCTCTGCTCTTTTGGATTTCTTCATCAGTCGCTTGGCTGTCGATACTGCTTCCTCGACCTTGCCATTGCTCTGTGGGTATCCCGGAAACGACGTCAAATGTTCAAAGTCCCATTCTTTGGCAAACGCTTTGAAGTCGTCCGATGTGTATTGCGGTCCGTTGTCCGAGATACATGTATCTGGGATGCCGTATCTGGCAAAATGACTCTTGAGTTTGTGAATAACAGTTTTCGACGATGTCTCTTTGAGATAATCCACTTCCCAAAAGTTGGAGAAATAGTCGACTGTTTTCAGATAGTCCTTGTCATGTAGCGTGAACAGGTCCGTGCCAACTTTTACCCAAGGGCGATTGGGGACGTCATGTGGTAACAGAGTTTCTTTCTGTTGTTGGCACTAGAACGTTTTACATGTTTCACACTTGTCCACAGTATCCTTGACCTCGCCGTTCATTCCAGGCCAGTAGACACATTCGCGGGCTCTATGGCAGCAGCCTTCAACGCCAATGTGGGAGGAATGTATCCTCTGTAGCATGTCTTTGCGAAGATTTTTTGAAATGACGGCGCGTTCGCCTTGGAAGGTGATTCCGTTTTGGACACTGAGCTCGTCGCGAACGTTAAAATATGGGATCATCTCCGCTGGAAGCGTTGTCTTGTCTTGGGGCCATCCTGACTGGATGACGTGTTTCAGTGCCGGGAGGGCTTTATCTGCCTCCGTATGTTGTTGTATGTCTCGGAGACGTGGCTCGGATATCGGCAGATACTGCACCATATTCACAGCCTCAACTTCAGCTGCCAATCGGCTGGGAGGGTCTAGTAGTGGTGCTCTGCTAAGTGTATCTGCCAGGTACATGCTCTTTCCAGGACAATACACCAGGTTGATATCGTACACCTGGGGGCGCAGTAGCATTCGTTGTAGTCTCTTTGGTGCATGGTGGAGTGGTTTCTTGACTATCACTTGGAGAGGTTCATGGTCAGACTGGACGGACACTGGTCTGCCATGTAAACATTTTGTGACTGGTGACCTTGATGTGGTAAGTGATAAGGACCCAAGATTACTCCTGATGAAGGGACCTAAAATTAGAGAGCCGATAAATATAAATCTGAAGCCCGACCAGAAGATAGTCCTGTCTGCTTTGGAACAGTACGTTATTGATTGGTCTAAGCGGGAAAAAGTTGAACCTACAGTACTCGCTGATTGGCTGGACCTTACCAAGAGCAAGGTCGTTGAAACAATCCGCCATATTGACAGAAGTACCCTTCCTCAAGCAAAACAAGTACTGAGAAGCCCCAATTCGCAAGAAGTTCTAGCAAATCTCCAGAGTAAATTCGTCACAGTCCCAGCAGACAAAGCTCCAAATAATATAATATTCATATGTAAATATTACTATTACCAGGTGCTGGTTGGAGAATTGAGTGTAAACATATCGTCATCAAATACGTCTACTTACTCTCCAACTGCATCTACTCTGGAAGATTTATTTAACAATCACAAAACGTTTCTCGGGGAAAGAGGTATTTGTCTTTCAACCAAACATAACGATATACCAAAAGTATACTGGACTCCCAAAATGCATAAATCACCATACAGAGCTAGATTCATAGCTGGTTCTAGAAGCTGCACCATCATGCTTCTTTCAACCCTGTTGAGGGCCCTTCAGGAGGTAAAAGCATTTTGGGAAAGGTATTGCGCCACTATTTCTAAAAACTCTGGCGTTGAATGTATGTGGATATTGAAAAACTCAAAATGTCTTACGGAAGAACTTGATGCTAAAGGTCACATACCGTACAGACATGTATTCACATGGGATTTTTCGACTCTCTATACTACAATCCCTCTTCAGGACCTTATCGACCGTCTAAGTTCATTGATAGTATCTGTGTTCAAGAAAACTGATCGTAGATATATTAATGTCGGAAGTCATAAAGCATTCTTTAGCTCTACTACATACAAGAGATATCATTCATGGGATGTTTCTTTGTTTATAGAATTGCTTGAATTTCTCATTAAAAATATATATGTGAAATGTGGCAACACAATATATCAACAGCATATAGGTATAGGTACTAATTGTGCACCCCTATTGGCTGACCTATATCTGTTCTCTTATGAATATGATTATATGCAGGCGCTTTCAAAAACCGATCCATTCAAAGCCCGTTCCTTTTCATTCACCAAACGCTATATAGACGACCTTCTCGCTGTGGATAATCGCTATATAAATGACGCAGTGAGGGATATATATCCACCTTCACTGGATTTGAAGGAAACTACAGATAACCCTACAGGCACATCATATTTAGACCTCTATCCCTATAAAAATGAAGCGGGCCTTCTCTCTCGTTGACTGCTACGACAAAAGAGATGATTACAATTTCGACATCGTAAACTATCCCTTTCTGGACAGTAATATTGCAGTGGGACCTGCATATGGCGTATACATATCTCGCCTAGTAGCATTTGCTAGATCCTGTGTTAAATGTGACGATTTTAATCAACGTCACAAAACATTGTTGCAGAAACTTATAAAACAGGGCTATTCCACCAAGCGCCTCCACTCAAAGTTTCTCAAATTTGGCGATACATATCGCATGCTGATAGCAAAATACGAACGTAGCGTGCAAGATCTATGGCGTTACGTTTCGTAACTTGTGTCTAATTCCGCTTAACCCGGGGCTAGGGGCCGTATGAACCCATGTACTTCAAGATCCTCATGGTACTCATATGAACAGTCACAATCAAAGCGTGACTGAGATATATCATTCTTTAGATGACGACTTTACAACGAATATTATGGATTAAGAATACTGATCAGCGATACGGATTTGATATTTTTGGAACATCATGATGTCTTGCCGGCATCATTTAAAACTGTTGACCGCTTCTCTCTGGCAGGAAACAGGCCTATATTTATGTATACTATGATTGTCTTTTTGAATTTGGTGCTAATACTGTTATATGGAATATGTCTTTGGATTATGGACGCGGATATTCTCTAATGGACGACGGCTGAATTATGAATGACGGACCAGACGCTTGTAATACGTATACTGGTGAAACCTCTTCATTCCGAAAACCACCGCGAGTGGATCTTTCTCAATTTGAGCATATTGCGTTGCGGTGTCTGTCAATGCGCGACTCGCGTATGCTATGGGTTGACCTTGCTGCATCAGTACTGCACCCAAACCTGCTTCTGATGCGTCGCACTGTATGGGGAGTTCCATGGAAGCATTATAATACTTCAGCACTGTGTCTTCTGTAATCAGTCTCTTCACAGACTGGATAGCTTCCTCATGATGTTCCTCCCAGTGCCACGCTGTATCCTTGACAGTGAGTTTTCTAAGCGGTTCACAGACATCACTGAGCTGTGGTAGAAATTGACGACTCCTAGCAGTCTCTGCACGGCTGGAACATTATTTGGTGTGGGCATGTCTTGTACAGCTCTCACCTTTTCCGGATCTGGTTTCAGTCCATCTGCCGTGATGAGATGACCAATGAACGGTAACTGGGATAACCGAAACTTGATCTTGTCCCGGTTGATGTCGAGTTTACGGTCTGTACATCTCTGCAGTAGAGCGCGTAATTTTCGATCAAGATCCCGCGTTGCTTCTTCAACAGTTTCGCCGAAACCAAATACCAGAATGTCATCCACAAGGCCTTCGAGAGCTTGATCTTGACGACATTGAAATTCCTCTGGGGCAGAAGATATTCCAAATGGCATACGGCTCCATCTGTATCTTCCAAATGGTGTGTTGAATGTAGTCGGATAGGAGATTTTCTTGTCAAGCTCCACATGCCAGAACCCATTACATGCATCCAACACACTGAACACTTTGGCTCCATGAAGTTCTGGTAGAATTTCTTCTATCGTTGGCAATGGGTAGTGGCTCCGGAGGATAGCCCTATTCAAATCCTTCGGGTCGATACCTATCCTCATTTTGTTTGGCTTGAGCACGATGACCAAGCTCGAGACCCACGGTGTAGGTCTTGTCACAGGCGAGATTATGTTCATTTCAGTTAATCGCTGCAGCTCTTCCTGAAGTTTCCTTTTTATTGCGATTGGGATTTTCTTTGGGGGTGTACCACTGGCGTTACCGTGGGGTCTAGCTCCAAATGGTATTTCCCCTCCAATAGACCAGTTCATTCAAAGACACGGCAAACTCTGTTGCTAGCTGATCAGCTGTCAAAGGTTTCTCGACAACGGGTTTGTTTTCCAGTCATAATGTTCTGATATTGGATCTTGATCAGATCCATCTGCTGCATGGCTCTGCTGTCAAGTATTGGCACGCTCTGCCCGGTATAGTTTGTTGTCCTTTGGATTAGTCATCTTGACTTTGTAGCGGCCAACGGTTTCAATGTTGTCTTGTTGTACATGGATAACACTTGATCTGTTTCCGTCATGTTGTAATCTTCCAGGTTACCAAGATCCTGGGCTGCAATAATATTGCAAATCGCACCTGAATCAATCTGGAATTTGATAGGTCGACCGTCTACCAACATTGTCGCGTAGATCTGCTTAGGGTACTCTTTACCCGTGACCTGATTGATGTGTTGCCAGTCTGGAGTTAACTCTAGCGATTTTATTTTAAAACGAGAGATCCTGAAGGATCTTGGCGCCCACCATTGTCCGATAATTGTAAGCTTAAGGACAAGGGGATCTTTTTGTCCATTGTTACTAAGACGATTGAATTGTAATTTTGTTTACAGAATTTCGAATCTGAGCGAAAAAGATCGAAAAAGGGACACTGAAAAACACCAAGATATAATCTTTCTAAGTTTCAGGAGTTTCAAGATTTCTAGAAACTGTACTTCTGTCGATTGTTATAGTACAAGAGAAATGAGCAAAGTTAGTCTGAAAGTGAATGTACATGTACGGAGGATCCTTCATCTTCGTTTTGTAGTATTTTTATTTTATTTATTTTTTTGCACGTGTCATCATTGGGTACTGGAAGCGAAGAAAAATCTCTTTGACACTTTGGCATACTTAAGATTTTATAATTAGGAACGAATGCTAATTCTGTTCTGTTTACTGGACTAGTTTCAGATCTCTCTTTTAAGATACCATGCTCGAAAATAGTAAGATGGTGCAATACTTAATATTGAAGGGATCAGGTCTGCGCAGTAATGTTGAAACTTCGAATTTGAAAGTGTCTGAATCCTGATCATTTCCCTTGAGTCATGCAGAGACATGCAGAGTTTACAGTTGTCGAGTTGTAGCATTGTGTCACAAGAGTGACGTCCCTTCATGTAGCTGACCCGCCGACAGACAAAAGGGTGGAGCAGTTCACATGCAAGTGCATTGACTAAAGAAAACTGATTTAAAATTTGAAGAAATACATTTTAATTCCGAATTATTTGAACTCCCTGATATGGAAGGTGAAAATATGGATATTCTCTATAGTCAATATATAGAATCTGCCCCACTGTTTGATCCGCCGACTCTTGTGATGCAACGTCACAACTCGGGAATACCGTATTAATTGGACTTTCGAATCGGACCAAAAAAGGTATCTTGCACAACTAGGCCGCATGTGGGACCTGTGTACCAAATTTCAGAAAGATCAATGAAATATTTCCTTAGAATTCACGATAACAATGTTTCAAGGGGAAATTCGAGATGGCCACCTGGCAGCCATATTGGATTTTCCAATCGGACCAAAAAATTTGAGGATGGTCCATGCAGTACTTCTTGAGAAATCACGATAAAGTTTCATTAGGAAATCCAAGATGGGCGCCTGGTGGCCATATTGGATTTTCAAATCGGATCAGAATAGGTATCTTGCACAACTAGGCGACAAGGGGAACCTGTGTACCAAATTTGATAAAGATCCATGCACTAGTTCTTGAGAAATCGCAATAACAAAGTTTCATGGGGAAATCCAAGATGGCCGCCTGATGGACATATTGGATTTGGAATCGGACCAGAAAATGTATGTTGCACAACTGGACCACAAGGGCAACCTGTCTACCAAATTTGAGAAAGATCCAGGCAGTACTTCCTGAGAAATCACGATAACAAAGTTTCATGGGGAAATCGAAGATGGCCGCCTGGTGGCCATATTGGATTTTCAATTTGAACCGAAAAAGGTATTTTGCACAACTCGATCATAAGGTGAACCTGTGTACCAAATTTGAGAAAGATCCATGCAGTACTTCCTGAGAAATGACGATAACAAAGTTTCATGGGGAAATCCAAGATGGCTGCCCGGTGGCCATATCGGATTTTCGAATCGGACCAGAAAAGGCATCTTGCACAACTAGACCCCAAGGGGAACCTGTGTACCAAATATGAGAAAGATCCATGCAGTACTTCCTGAGAAATGACGATAAAGTTTCATGGGGAAATCCAAGATGGCTGCCTAGTGGCCATATTGGTTTTTCGAATTGGACCAGAAAAGGTATCTTGCACAACTAGACCCCAAGGCGAACCTGTGTACCAAATTTGAGAAAGATCCATGCAGTAGTTTCTGAGAAATCACGATAACAAGGTTCCATGGGGAAATCCAAGGTGGGCGCCTTGTGGCCATATTTGATTTTCGATTCGGACCGAAAAAGGTATCCTGCACAACCAGACCCCAAGAGGAACCTGTGTATCAAAATTGAGAAAGATCAATGCAGTAGTTCCTGAGAAATCGTGATAAAGTTTCATGGGGGGAAATACAAGATGGCCGCCTGGTGGCCATATTGGATTTTCGAATCGCACCAGAAAAGGTTTCTTGCACAACTAGACCCCAAGGGGAACCCGTGTACCAAATTTGAAAAAGATCCATGAAGTAGTTCCTGAGAAATCGCGGTAACAATGTTTCATGGGGAAATCCAAGATGGCTGCCTGGTGGCCATATTGGATTTTCGAATCGGACCAGAAAAGGTTTCTTGCACAACTAGACCCCAAGGGGAACCTGTGTACCAAATTTGAAAAAGATCCACGCAGTAGTTCCTGAGAAATCGCGGTAACAAGGTTTCATGGAAAAATCCAAGATGGCTGCCTGGTGGCCATATTGGATTTTCGAATCGGACCAGAAAAGGTTTCTTGCACAACGAGACCCCAAGGGGAACCTGTGTACCAAATTTGAAAAAGATCCATGAAGTAGTTCCTGAGAAATCGCGGTAACAAGGTTTCATGGGGAAATCCAAGATGGCTGCCTGGTGGCCATATTGGATTTTCGAATCGGACCAGAAAAGGTTTCTTGCACAACTAGACCCCAAGGGGAACCTGTGTACCAAATTTGGAAAAGATCCATGTAGTAGTTCCGGAGAAATCGCGGTAACAAGGTTTCATGGGGAAATCCAAGATAGCTGCCTGGTGGCCATATTGGATTTTCGAATCGGACCAGAAAAGGTTTCTTGCACAACTAGACCCCAAGGGGAACCTGTGTACCAAATTTAAAAAAAGATCCATTAAGTAGTTCCTGAGAAATCGCGGTAACAAGAATTGTTTACGGACGGACTGACGGACGACGGACCACGGCGAAAAGTGATTTGAACAGCCCACCATCTGGTGATGGTGGGCTAAAAATCGTCTTCGTCGTCGTCATCGCTCCAGTCATTATCATCCAGGTGATGTACTCTGCACTGCGTTGTGTTGGCAACACACATCTTCTCAAAATGGTTCGGTGTGTTACACTTTCGACACATTTGTCCGAATGCTGGAAATTTGTCTCGTTTGAACTCTTTGTTTCCGGCCACAATATCTACATTGTCCGGTTTTCACAGCGTTGTAAGCCCCAGCTGGTTTTCTATATCTGTTTTTTCCCCCACTAGCTTGTGCCCTATCTCTGCTGGCATACTGTTTCTGCTTTACAGCATGTACTGCAGGACTTCCTCGAGTTTTAACCTGTTCCTTTCAGAGGCACGATTTCAGTGACACGACAGATGTGCATGCATTTCTCTAGCGTTAGCTGGTTTTCTCGTAGTAGACGTTCACGAAGAGACGCATCGCGAATCCCACATACAATTCGGTCGCGAATTATCGAGTTTTGAAGCTGTTCGAAATTGCATGTTGCTGCCAGAATTTTCAATTCTGTTGCACACTTGTCAATGCTTTCTCCAGATTCTTGACTTCTGGTGAAAAATCTGTATCTTTCCACCGTTTCATTCTTACGGGGAACACAATGTCCATCAAACGCCGGTATCACTTCCGTCAGCGTCCTATCTGCGAGTTCGGAATCAAATTGTAGCGTTTCGTATATCTCTCTACGTTCATTACCGATAAGATAGAGAAGCATTTTGATTTTGGTTGTTTCTTCCCTATCAGCCATGGCGAGTTCTGTGTACAGCACAAATTCCTCTTTTCATTTCTTCCACACTTGGGACAGGTTTTTTGTGTTCATATCAAGCCTGTCTGGCGGTTTCACAATTGACAGCAGAAGAATTTGTGGTGGTGCTGCAACTGATCCTCCCATAGTGAATATGCTGTGTTATCAAGTTGATTCGATTAGATGGAAACACTTTTGTTTGCAGTGTGGTCCTCAACACACGTTTATTCCTCTTCAACACATTCAGTGGGTGTTCGGTAATGAACGTAGAGAGATATACGAAACGCTACATGTAATTTGATTCCGAACTCGCAGATAGGACGCTGACGGAAGTGATACCAGCGTTTGATGGACATTGTGTTCCCCGTAAGAATGAAACGGTGGAAAGATACAGATTTTTCATGACGACGTGTCCCGAACGTTCAATTTCGAAAATTACGTTGATTTATAGTCTGCGTTTATATTTCAACACACACTTTTTGCAGTGTATGTAATTTTATCAAATGCCACTGAATATTCCAGAAATAGTTTCTGCACACTTCCAATCACCACTCATGTATTTGTCTTTAGAACTGGGTTAGAATATTAGTGTTCACTCTCAATTGTCACTCAATATTTTTACAGTGTGGATTAAAGTTTTCCCAGTTTTGTAAACAGACCAGAGCTTATCTCAGTTTATCGATCTGGGCCACACAACATCAATCTGTGCTGGCTGGCAACGATACAGGTCAATGTAACAGCTTGCAAAATAAACAGAACTTAGCTGCTTCGAGTCCATGCTGGTCCTTTGTTTTCAACATGACGACCGCGTGGTTTTTGTGTCGCCTCCACTTCCACGTAGAACTTGGGAATTTTTGATGAAGAATGTCTCTAAAGTCTGTCCAAACCATCAACATCGATCCGCACGTCTGACACCATGCTTCAATATGCCCTTTGCTATTGAATATAACTGACTAGAACAAGAAGAGAATCAAGACAACTTCTTTACTTGGCGCCATGTACATTGTCTGCGACCTTGAACTCAAGGTGACTATAAAAGTATTAGTTTCAGATGAGACGGAAACGGACCCATTACACCATGCCCCTTTCCCGCTTACTCATTGCCGAAAATAGCCTTCGTCCTCTAGACGACCGGGGAACACCTGCGTCCCAGTGGCCTTTTTCATCGCCTAAAATAGCCCCGTCCTCTGTACAACCCTGAACACATGTGTGATCCGGTGGTCTTTCGATGACTCATCGCTGAAAATATCCTTCATCCTCTCTATAACCCTGAACATCTGGTCAACCCAGTGGCCGTTCTTTGATCCCTTCCAGATTCCTCCTTCCAAACAGATCACCTTTCATAGTGTATCGCTTTCAGCGCAGCCCCGTGACTACTTCAGGAGAATACCATCTGGACGAGACGCTATGAAAAATTTGTGCGAAATGTTCGCCGATAATCTACGAGATCCCATAATAAGCCAATCACGACCATTCGTGACCGTCACACGTCACAATCTTTTGATATTTTCTAGCACCTAACAAAGCCAGACTTTTCCGCGGGAGTAAACCCTTTGACGTTTACGTTTAACACGCATCCTGTCTGGAAATAATGCCATATTTGGATACTGTTTGCTGTTTACACTTTTGGTCATGTGCTACCGTGTGTAATTACTGTGGGCGTGATTTTGAAGTCGTTTCACCAAGCCAGTGTAACGTGATAGATAATGGACCCCCATATTTTTCATTTTATTCTAATGATCTGTTTATTCTAGTCAATTGTATTCTAGTCAACTGTATGCTAGTCAACTGATGTGATACATTTGGGAAAGTCCGTGTCCGTAATAGATTCAAGTGACGTCATTTAGAGTTCGCCCCGGTGACCTTGCTGGTGACCTCGCTTTGTCGGAAGTTCTGAACTGAAGCGAGTGTTCGTGTTTATTTCATGGGGCAATTCTATATTTTCCAGGTATGTATTGCTTTAAAAGATTGATGTTTGATGGAGTAATATTCCTAAGACTGTAAACTAACTAGCGTGATAGTTGGCGAGTCATGAATAATAGAGGAAGTTACAATTCAGCGTCTAGAATGTTCGCCGTGCACTCAAACCGCATGGTACAAGAGAGAGCATATTAAGGGCACCGACCCCCGTCACAATTTTTAGCATTTTTTGTGAGCTAACCTGTAACAGTTATGTGTTCTAAACGTTCATGTTAGACAAATAATTCAGTTCATTGTTCTATATCAATTGCTGGAGTAAATTTGACGGTGTTAACGGTGAAATCTGTAACATGTCGTATAGCAGTTTTGATATGTGGTGCAGTCGATGAGGGTTATAGTCCTTAAGAGCCAGTCATAATGTTTTGTCAGTATTAGCAAAATTGCGCGCATTACTGTTTCAAAGACATTTATTGAGAAGTTTTTTATAGGAATAACCAGAGTAAATTCGGATAAAGTAAATGCGAAGACCACAGTACTGCCAGAGTGCATTTATTGAATAAATAAGAAGCTTTGTCGGAAGTTCTGAACTGAAGCGAGTGTTCGTGTTTATTTCATGGGGCAATTCTATATTTTCCAGATCCTGGGTGTAACATTTGGCGAGCTTTGCCAGGATCCCCAATCATGAATACTGCAGAGAAAGGAACTATAGAGGTCGGCCAAAGCCAGACAAATTTGGAGAACATGTCTGTGGTCGAAGTTGAACTGACAGTGAAGGAACGAATTTATTCGTTAAGCCCAGATAGCTTAGTCGGTGTTTTGAGACATTTAGGTGTTCCAGGAGATTACACCGCTAGGCAGGGGAGAGCACTGTTGGTGAAAGCAATTGACACATTCCTTGTGAAAGAAGCCACAAAAGAAGATGGAGGTTTAGCTAGCCTACTGTCCCTTATGTCATACTTTGAACGCAGTGACAAATTAGAAAGAGCCCAACGCCAACAAATGGCAGGAAACAGTAGTGGTGAAATGACAACAATGGGCACAGAACTGGATAATTCACAAAATTCACAGAACACATCAGCGGTTAATCCAGAGGCATCTAGACAATCTTTCTACAGATTTAAGAAGGATTTTAAGATATCTGGACAAATAATGGCCCCTGAGAAGGAAAACTGCATATCTTACGTTAGTCTAATCCGATAAATGGAAGCTGGCCTTGCACAGCAGTATTCTGAGCAAGAGGTTGTGGACGCTGTTGTCAAGGCCATGGTACCAGGGTTACCTCTGAAACGCTATCTTCAGATTTGTCCAGAGACAAGTTTGGCATCCATCAGAACACTGATTCGCTCACATTATAATGAATGGTCTGCAACGGACTTGTACCAGAAGTTAGGGTCCCCTACCGTTCAGAAGGTAAATGAAAAACTTTCCGACTTCGTTATAAACCTGATGGATTTGAAGCAGAAAATACTCTTTGCATCACAGGAGAATGACTCGAATGTACATTACGACCCATCTCTTGTACAGGGTATGTTTCTTCATGCTGTCCAAGCTGGCCTCCGTAGTGATGTAGTTCGACAGGAAATACGTGATGTTCTGAAGAATTTGGACATAGCAGATGAAGATATTCTTCAGAAATTGTCTGAAATCGTGGCTCTGGAAACAGAACGACAGCAAAATCTAGGTACACGGCCACGCCCGAAGGTGAATGCTGCCACTGCCTTTCCTAGCGATTCCGAACCAGACAGTAGTATAGAAAGCGCAAAAAAGCCAAAACGTGACCCGCCCTGGACACAGGAGCTGCGGGAGCTGAGAGCTGAAATTGCCAGTCTTAAGTTGGAACGTGAGACTGTGCCGTCGTCGCCAGTACCTGCAATGACTTTTAATGCTGGAAGACCGCGAAGAAGAAGTGGATGCCCCACATGTCGACAACAGGGAACAGGATCGAGCTGCACTCACTGTTTCAGCTGCGGAAGTTCGTCGCATTTCAAAAAAGGCTGCCGGCTGAAACAACAGTTTCGCAACCAGGAAAACTAGAGACGGCCGCTGCTGAGGCGCAAGCAGTGGCCAGTAGTAGTGAGGCGCTTGGTGATAGGTGTTTAGTATGCAGACAATTTTCAAATAAAGTTCAGATTTTGAACTGTTCTAAATGCCATGTTGCCACATATTGTTCAAAAGAATGCCAGCAAAGTCACTGGGCTGAACACAAGCAGATTTGTTCAGCCATCCATAACATTGAGACAGCCCAAGACAACAAAACTAGTGCAGACATTAACTCATTGAAAGGTACGGTCTGTGAACTGTCGCTGAAAGACCGAAATAAACTCACAAAACTGGTAGGTAATCATTGTGTCATGAGTTGTGAAATTGAGGGTGTCCAGGTAGATGTATTATGGGACACTGGCGCCCAGGTTTGCATAATGCCTCAGTGGTGGTTAAATGATAACTTACCTGACTTAGAGTTAAAGCCCATATCTGAGCTACTAGGTAATGGGGATCTGTCCATTGTGGCTGCGAATGGTTCCAATATTCCATTCGAGGGTTGGGTTGAGGTGACATTTAAGACAGTTACAGGTAATAACCAGAGAGAACTAAAGGTTCCGATTCTAGTTACCAGTGTAGAAGGTATGATCCACATTATCATTGGCTATAATGTCATAGAGCGTTACCTGTTTGAGTTTGATGATGCCCAGTCCAATGTCAATGGATTGAAGGCTGCTTCAGAAGATATAGTTTCGTCTATCACAGGAGTTGAACGAAACAAGGCCAAGGCGGCTGTGAAACTGGTTCAAGGGGCGGGAACTGGTGAAATATACAACATTAGTGTTCGACATAACCAAGTCACGGTTCCCAGTCGTTCATCTATTGCTCTGAAATGTATAGCTCATACTGGCCCAATTGACTCACCTACAGCTGCAGTGATGGAGCCCAGCTTAGAGGCGAATTGGCCAGATGGTATTGAAATTAGTGAAACCTTGGTCACCTTGCAGAGGGGCACCACCAGTCGAGTTGCAGTGAACGTGAGCAACACCACAGAGCATGATTTAGTTCTGCCTGGTAGAATTGCACTTGGAATACTGTATCCAGTCAAATCTGTTATGCCATTGCCTGTTCAGTCAGTTCAACCAGAGATTGAGGTGCCTTCGACAGATGGACCTGCAACTGATGGTGTCCCAGATGAGGAACAGGCCTGGGAACCACCAGTGAATCTGGATGATTCAGAGCTAACTTCATCACAGAAGAGAACTGTTAGGCAGATGTTGAAAGAAGAACGAGGAGCTTTCTCGCAGAACAGTGATGATGTTGGGTGTATTGAGGATTTGCAATTGCACCTGAACCTGACGGATCAAATTCCTGTGCAACGTAACTACACGTCTATACCAAGACCCCTGCTGACTGAGGTAAAAGATTATCTCGTTGACCTGATCCGCCGTGGCTGGATACGGAAGTCCACCTCATCTTACTCGTCCCCAATGGTCTGCGCCCGAAAGAAGGATGGGAATCTCCGTCTTTGCATTGATTACAGACAATTGAATAGCAAAACCGTGCCCGACAGGCAACCGTTGCCCAGCATCCGAGAATCACTTGAGAGTTTAGGTGGCAACGCTTGGTTCTCAGTTTTAGATCAAGGCAAGGCCTACCATCAAGGCTTTGTAGCAGAAGACTCTCGTCACTACACAGCATTCATAACACCCGGAGGGCTCCAGGATTGGGTGAGAATTCCATTCGGATTGACAAATGCACCGGGAGTATTCCAGCGTTGCATGGAGAACTGTTTAGATGGACTGCGTGACAACATATGTCTGCCATATCTAGACGATATTATCGTTTACAGCAAAGCATTTGAGGAACATGTGGAGAATATGCGAAAGGTACTCCAGAGACTACAACAACATGGCATGAAATTGAAGCCAAGTAAATGAAACATATTCCAGAAACAGGTTCGTTATCTTGGACATATCGTGTCATCCCAGGGTATACATATGGATTCAGCCGATATAGAGGCAGTTCAGCAGCTGAAATCTAAACGACCAGCCACGGTAGGTGATCTCCGTAAGCTGCTCGGATTCATTGGCTATTTTCGACGCTACATACCTGATTTTTCGAGAAGAGCAAAATCGCTCTATGATCTTCTGAAGTCCAAGGATGTTCCGAGAGGTTCGCCACGGAAAGTCAAACACGCTGCCACAAGAAAGAGGGGTCAAGTTCCATCCAGTCAGACACTGGAGTGGTCCGATACTCATCAGATGGTTCTGAACGAGCTGGTGGATGTTCTGACAGAGGCACCTGTAATGGCATATCCAGACTTCTCCTTACCATTCATCATCCACACAGACGCGTCGATGGATGGATTGGGCGCCATATTGTACCAACAGCAGGGAGATGGAACGCCAAAGGTAGTTTCCTATGCATCACGGATCCTGACTGGAGCTCGGGAAAATTAGAGTTTTTAGCTCTTAAGTGGGCAATAACAGATCGATTTCGAGATTACCTCTACTACTCCCCACCATTCACTGCTCTAACGGATAACAATCCATTAACGTATGTGTTGTCTTCGGCAAGGCTCGACGCCGCCAGGCTCAGATGGATTGCGGAATTATCCGATTTCAAATTTGTGAAACGAAACGGTATGGGTGTCAGCAATAACTAATAACCCGGCTAGTCTACCTCAAGATAGCACCGAAGGACAGTCTGTTGTGACTCCATTTACTCAAGAGGAGTTACGAGTGAGCCAGGAGCAAGATCCCGAGATAGGCAAACTCTGTAAATTGTTCAAAGCAGGTCGACGACCTAAGCGATCTGACAAGTTGCACCCTAGTCTTAGTCGACAGTGGGAAAAGTTCACCACAAAGGACAGGGTCATGTTCAGGAAAACTGTGTTGCCAGGTGGTCAAGTGCGTGAACAGTCTCTAATGGACGACGGCTGGATTATGAATGACGGACTAGACGCTTGTAATTGTTACCCGAGAAGTATCGTGGTGTCGTTTTGCAGGAACTGCACAATGAAATGGGCCACCTCGGTGTCGAGAGAGTCACGCATTTAGCTAGGGAACGTTTCTTCTGGCCGCACATGTATAATGACATTGAGGAGTACGTCACAAAGAAGTTTGGGTGCATCAAAGATAAGAAACCCCATGTATCCACTAGAGCACCATTAGAACCCATCAATACCACAGCGCCCATGGAGTTGGTGTCCATTGACTTTATGCACATCGATAAGTGTAGCGGTGGGTACGAATACATTTTGGTGGTAGTAGACCATTTCACGCGCTTTGCGCAGGCATATGCAACAACAACAGAATCTGCGAGAGCAGCAGATAAGGTGTTCAATGATTTTGTCCTCCGCTTCGGTTTTCCTACCCGTCTCCACCATGACCAGGGGAAGGAGTTTGAAAACCAGTTCTTCCACCGACTTGAGAAATATTGCAATATAGCACACAGTCGCACAACCCCATACCATCCTCAGGGGAATGGACAGGTTGAGCGCTTCAACAGAACGCTCATCAACATGTTGAAGACGCTCACCGAACAGGAGAAATCCAACTGGAAGGATCATCTAAGCAAGGTGGTTCATGCATATAACTGTACTCAACAGGAAAGTACCGGATTCTCTCCTTTCTTTCTGATGTACGGGCGATCGCCGAGGCTCCCGGTTGACTTGCTATTCGGCGTCAATCCTAAACCAAACCAGATCAGTCATGAGGATTATGTTGAGAAGTGGCGCAGATGCATGCAGGAGGCATATACTATTGCTAATGAGAGAGCAGATAAGAAATCTGTCAAATCCAAGGCCCTTTATGACAAAAGGGTTCATGCCACCACTCTTCTACCTGGAGATCGTATTCTGGTACGAAATTTGACACCTAGAGGAGGGACTGGGAAGTTACGATCGTTTTGGGAACAGACGGTACATCGTGTTGTCCGTCGCATGGGGGAAGACTCACCTGTGTATGAAGTTGAGGCAGAAGACGGGTGTGGACCCCTGCGAGTGCTCCATCGATGGCTCCCCTGTGATGGTCTTCCAGTGTCCAGGCCTCCGCCAACGAAAAGGAGAAATGTCAAGTCTCGTCAGACAGGCTGTGATCCAAAACGTAGACCACCTATCTCCGACCCGGAATCGACAAGTTCAGATGGTGATGACCAGGATCTCTTCTTGATGGTTCCTCGAGAGACGCATTCTCGCGTATGTCCACAGTCTCAGGTGCGTCCGCAGTCTCCAGTACGTACACCTCATCAGCTGAATCCTGAAGTACCTGAATTCCAACCGATGGAAACAGTGCAGCAGTGTCAGAATGAAGTGTTACCAGATGTATCTGGATCGGTGCCGGAATGTCAAGAGGATGACCATTCTGATGCATCAACAGATATCGTTGAACCTCCTGGTGTTGAACAGAGGCACCCAACGCGAGTTCGCCGGCCCCCAAGGAGACCGACTTATGATGCTCCAGGGAAGGCATCGGAGTATGTGTTTGAAGTGAACTCAAACATTTGTGGAAATCATGTTGGATATCATGATATGGGTAAATTCTACCGACCACGCTTAGTGTGGGTGTGATACTACCCCGAGTGAACCGCAAATGGACTGTATTGACTGTAAATTAACTTTAACATGCAGCTGTGAGTCTTTAGTGAAAGAGCTATGTGGACTCGTGGCATTGTAGTAAGGGTTTTCCATTTTCGAGTGAACACTTTTGGAGTATTACTGTTGTGAGGGTTTAACCCAAATTGTGTTGTGCACCAGACAAAGTGAACTGTGAGAGTACAGTGACGAACATCTTGAAAGGACTGTGTGGCTTGATCACCCATGTAGAACTTTTAGTTCGTGAACCGGATAATCCGTGGCATCTGGACAGGACACAAGACATGTGAACAGTAACTCGTGTAGACACTCGTGGGAAATAAGACATTTTATTATGTTCTTGAAATGTCGAGACGACATTTATTGCGGTGGGGGAGAGTGTAACCTGATAGATAATGGACCCCCCATATTTTTCATTTTATTCTAATGATCTGTTTATTCTAGTCAATTGTATTCTAGTCAACTGTATGCTAGTCAACTGATGTGATACATTTGGGAAAGTCCGTGCCCGTAATAGATTCAAGTGACGTCATTTAGAGTTCGCCCCGGTGACCTTGCTGGTGACCTCGCTTTGTCGGAAGTTCTGAACTGAAGCGAGTATTCGTGTTTATTTCATGGGGCAATTCTATATTTTCCAGGTATCTATTGCTTTAAAAGATTGATGTTTGATGGAGTAATATTCCTAAGACTGTAAACTAACTAGCGTGATAGTTGGCGAGTCATGAATAATAGAGGAAGTTACAATTCAGCGTCTAGAATGTTCGCCGTGCACTCAAACCGCATGGTACAAGAGAGAGCATATTAAGGGCACCGACCCCCGTCACAATTTTTAGCATTATTTGTGAGCTAACCTGTAACAGTTATGTGTTCTAAACGTTCATGTTAGACAAATAATTCAGTTCATTGTTCTATATAAATTGCTGGAGTAAATTTGACGGTGTTAACGGTGAAATCTGTAACATGTCGTATAGCAGTTTTGATATGTGGTGCAGTCGATGAGGGTTATAGTCCTTAAGAGCCAGTCATAATGTTTTGTCAGTATTAGCAAAATTGCGCGCATTACTGTTTCAAAGACATTTATTGATTAGTTTTTTTATAGGAATAACCAGAGTAAATTCGGATAAAGTAAATGCGAAGACCACAGTACTGCCAGAGTGCATTTATTGAATAAATAAGAAGCTTTGTCGGAAGTTCTGAACTGAAGCGCGTGTTCGTGTTTATTTCATGGGGCAATTCTATATTTTCCAGATCCTGGGTGTAATTACAAGCGTCTAGTCCGTCATTCATAATCCAGCCGTCGTCCATTAGAGAATATCCGCGTCCATAATCCAAAGACCCATTCCATTTTCCACATAACAGTATTAGCACCAAATTCAAAAAGACAATCATAGTATACATAAACATAGGCTTGTTTCCTGCAAGAGAGAAGCGGTCAACAGTTTTCAATGATGCCGGCAAGACATCATGATGTTCCAAAAATATCAAATCCGTATCGCTGATCAGTATTCTTAATCCATAATATTCGTTGTAAAGTCGTCATCTAAAGAATGATGTATCTCAGTCACGCTTTGATTGTGACTGTTCATATGAGTACCATGAGGATCTTGAAGTACATGGGTTCATACGGCCCCTAGCCCCGGGTTAAGCGGAATTAGACACAAGTTACGAAACGTAGCGCCATAGATCTTGCACGCTACGTTCGTATTTTGCTATCAGCATGCGATATGTATCGCCAAATTTGAGAAACTTTGAGTGGAGGCGCTTGGTGGAATAGCCCTGTTTTATAAGTTTCTGCAACAATGTTTTGTGACGTTGATTAAAATCGTCACATTTAACACAGGATCTAGCAAATGCTACTAAGCGAGATACGTATACGCCATATGCAGGTCCCACTGGAATATTACTGTCCAGAAAGGGATAGTTTACGATGTCGAAATTGTAATCATCTCTTTTGTCATAAAGTCGACGAGAGAGAATGCCCGCTTCATTTTTATAGAGATATAGATCTAAATATGATGTGCCTGTAGGGCTATCTGTAGTTTCCTTCAAATCCAGTGAAGGTGGATATATATCCTTCACTGCGTCATTTATATAGCGATTATCCACAGCGAGAAGATCGTCTATGTAGCGTTTGGTGAATGAGAAGGAACGGGCTTTGAATGGATCGGTTTTTGAAAGCGCCTGCATATAGTCATATTCATAAGAGAACAGATACAGGTCGGCCAACAGGGGTGCACAATTAGTACCCATTGGAATACCTATATCCTGCTGATATATTGTGTTGCCAAATTTCACATAGATATTTTTAATGAGGAATTCAAGCACCTCTATAAACAAAGACACATCCCATGAATGATATCTCTTGTATGTAGTCGAGCTAAAGAATGCTTTATGGCTTCCGACATTAATATATCTACGATCAGTTTTCTTGAACACAGATACTATTAATGAACTTAGACGGTCAATAAGGTCCTGATGAGGATTGTAGTATAGAGAGTCGAGAAATCCCATGTGGATACATGTCTGTACGGTATGTGACCTTTAGCATCAAGCTCTTCCGTAAGACATTTGAGTTTTTCAATATCCACATACATTCAACGCCAGAGTTCTTAGAAATAGTGGCGCAATACCTTTCCCAAAATGCTTTTACCTCCTGAAGGGCCCTCGTCAATAGGGTTGAAAGAAGCTTGGTGGTGCAGCTTCTAGAACCAGCTATGAATCTAGCTTTGTATGGTGATTTATGCATTTTGGGAGTCCAGTATATTTTTGGTATGTCGTTATGATTGGTTGAAAGACGAATACCTCTTTCCCTGAGAAACTTTTTGTGATTGTTAAATAAATCTTCCAGAGTAAATGCAGTTTGGGAGTAAGTAGACGTATTTGATGAAGATATGTCTACACTCAATTCTTAACCAGCACCTGGTAATAGTAATATTTACATATGAATATTATATTATTCGGAGCTTTGTCTGCTGGGACTATGACGAATTTACTCTGGAGATTTGCTGTGAACTTCTTGCGAATTGAGGTTTCAGAACTTGTTTTGCTTGGGGAAGAGTACTTCTGTCAATATGGCGGATTGTTTCAACGACCTTGCTCTTGGTGAGGTCCAGCCAATCAGCGAGTACTGTAGGTTCAACTTTTCTTCTCGCTTAGACCAATCAATAACGTACTGTCTCCAATGCAGACAGTGACTATCTTCTGGTCGGCCTTTCAGATTTATTCTCTTGGCTCTCTATATTTAGGTCCTTCCATCAGGAGTAATTTCAGATCCTTATCACTCACCACATCAAGGTCACCAGTCACAATATGTTTGCATGGTGTATAGATAAAGTTCGACAATTCACAATCACAACTATAGCCACCTGACGTGTATAAGTTCCAGTCAAACTCCTTGACAGCATTGGAGTAATTGAATATTTTGGTGGCTATAGATTTAGTATACTTATATGAAATGCAAGGAAGTTCTGTGAATTTAAAATAGTTCGGTACAGCGTTGCTTACCTCTGGATCATTCAAGATTCGAGGTAAATTAATAATGTCCAGTCATTTATCTAAGTAGTTGAGTTTCAAGAAAAGCCGATCTTGAGATGTTTCGATTATGTTCACTGGACGATACAACCGAAAATACGCTATATCTTGACATACTTTACTGATTTTTGGTAGTATTATATTTCCTGAAGACGCAGATTGTTGTATATCTCTGGCTATTTGATCTAAAGCTCTCAGAGGTAACGCATACAGAACTGTACGTAAGCTATGTATACTATTGGGTGTGTTAGTTAAACCCACTAAGTAATTTAAAGTGATATGATCGTGAATCGAACTATTAAACTTTCGCCAACCATGGCTGCGATGTCTCCGTTGATGGGGTTTAAATAGTTGGGTAATGTTGGATATATTTGAACGGCGGTTTGTAGCATTGCCGAACCCACTGACATTATCATTTAAACCAAACGGAAACACTGACCCAAGTTCTAGCATCCAGAATAATTCCCGCTCTTGCCACCTGATTGGCTAACAAATATGGTTAGAAATTCGCACGGGATTTGTATAGCGCTGAAGTCAGATATAATATTCCGTGATATTATATCAGAGTTTACTTTTGCGAACTATATTTTTTTTACTGATGTAAAAACATGAAATGATTTTTTGAAGTGGAACATATCATTTCCTGATATAGGGTCATTTCTGGGAGTTTTTAATTCAGCAAAATGGCATGTTAACAGAAACACGTTGACGGAATATTTTTACTACAAAAACTTGTGGAGTGTGTATATATAAAATGCTAGAGATCCGAGCGCATGCATGCTCCTCCAAATTTTTTTTGAAAATCTGGATTTGAAATGACTCACTCTGGCACATTTGACAGCATATTTCAATTGTCTTATAACTATTCTTTCCGACGCATGAAAGTACGTGAAGAGACGTTTTGAAGCGGAACTTATACTTTCCTGCTACAGGGTATCCCTGGGGTTTTTTGTACATTTAAATTTAGTAAATGCATTGGGGTGAGGGAATGTTTTTTTACTTCAAAAATTAGTGTGGAGTGATGTACAATGGAGTATAAATATATTTCCTGAGCCTAATCGAGTCCGATTACAAGCGTCTAGTCCGTCATTCATAATCCAGCCGTCGTCCATTAGAGAATATCCGCATCCATAATCCAAAGACCTATTCCATTTTCCACATAACAGTATTAGCACCAAATTCAAAAAGACAATCATAGTATACATAAACATAGGCTTGTTTCCTGCATGAGAGAGGCGGTCAACAGTTTTCAATGATGCCGGCAAGACATCATGATGTTCCAAAAATATCAAATCCGTATCGCTGATCAGTATTCTTAATCCATAATATTCGTTGTAAAGTCGTCATCTAAAGAATGATGTATCTCACGCTTTGATTGTGACTGTTCATATGAGTACCATGAGGATCTTGAAGTACATGGGTTCATACGGCCCTAGCCCCGGGTTAAGCGGAATTAGACACAAGTTACGACACGTAGCGCCATAGATCTTGCACGCTACGTTCGTATTTTGCTATCAGCATGCGATATGCATCGCCAAATTTGAGAAACTTTGAGTGGAGGCGCTTGGTGGAATAGCCCTGTTTTATAAGTTTCTGCAACAATGTTTTGTGACGTTGATTAGAATCATCACATTTAACACAGGATCTAGCAAATGCTACCAAGCGAGATATGTATACGCCATATGCAGGTCCCACTGGAATATTACTATCCAGAAAGGGATAGTTTACGATGTCGAAATTGTAATCATCTCTTTTGTCATAAAGTCGACGAGAGAATGCCCGCTTCATTTTTATAGAGATAGAGATCTAAATAAGATGTGCCTGTAGGGCTATCTGTAGTTTCTTTCAAATCCAGTGAAGGTGGATATATATCCTTCACTGCGTCATTTATATAGCGATTATCCACAGCGAGAAGATCGTCTATATAGCATTTGGTGAATGAGAAGGAATGGGCTTTGAATGGATCGGTTTTTGAAAGCGCCTGCATATAGTCATATTCATAAGAGAACAGATACAGGTCAGCCAACAGGGGTGCACAATTAGTACCATTGGAATACCTATATGCTGCTGATATATTGTGTTGCCAAATTTCACATAGATATTTTTAATGAGAAATTCAAGCAACTCTATAAACAAAGAAACATCCCATGAATGATATCTCTTGTATGTAGTCGAGCTAAAGAATGCTTTATGGCTTCCGACATTAATATATCTACGGTCACTTTTCTTGAACACAGATACTATTAATGAACTTATACGGTCAATAAGGTCCTGATGAGGGATTGTAGTATAGAGAGTCGAGAAATTCCATGTGGATACATGTCTGTACGGTATGTGACCTTTAGCATCAAGCTCTTCCGTAAGACATTTTGAGTTTTTCAATATCCACATACATTCAACGCCAGAGTTCTTAAAAATAGTGGCGCAATACCTTTCCCAAAATGCTTTTACCTCCTGAAGGGCCCTCGTCAATAAGGTTGAAAGAAGCTTGGTGGTGCAGCTTCTAGAACCAGCTATGAATCTAGCTTTGTATGGTGATTTATGCATTTTGGGAGTCCAGTATATTTTTGGTATGTCGTTATGATTGGCTGGAAGACAAATACCTCTTTCCCTGAGAAACTTTTTGTGATTGTTAAATAAATCTTCCAGAGTAAATGCAGTTTGGGAGTAAGTAGACGTATTTGATGAAGATATGTCTACACTCAATTCTTTAACCAGCACCTGGTAATAGTAATATTTACATATGAATATTATATTATTCGGAGCTTTGTCTGCTGGGACTATGACGAATTTACTCTGGAGATTTGCTAGAACTTCTTGCGAATTGGGGTTTCTCAGAACTTGTTTTGCTTGGGGAAGAGTACTTCTGTCAATATGGCGGATTGTTTCAACGACCTTGCTCTTGGTGAGGTCCAGCCAATCAGCGAGTACTGTAGGCTCAACTTTTTCTCGCTTAGACCAATCAATAACGTACTGTTCCAATGCAGACAGGACTATCTTCTGGTCGGCCTTCAGATTTATTCTTCTTGGCTCTCTATATTTAGGTCCCTTCATCAGGAGTAATTTCAGATCCTTATCACTCACCACATCAAGGTCACAATATGTTTGCATGGTGTATAGATAAAGTTCGACGATTCACAATCACAACTATAGCCTCCTGACGTGTATAAGTTCCAGCTCCTGGACAGCATTGGAGTAATTGAATATTTTGGTGGCTATAGATTTAGTGTACTTATATGAAATGCAAGGAGGTTCTGTGAATTTAAAATAGTTTGGTACAGCGTTGCGTACCTCTGGATCATTCAGGATTCGAAGTAAATTAATGATGTCCAGTCCTTTATCTAAGTAGTTGAGTTTCAAGAAAAGCCGATCTTGAGAGGTTTCGATTATGTTCACTGGACGATACAACCGATAATACGCTATATCTTGACATACTTTAATGATTTTTGATGGTATTATATTTCCTGAAGACGCAGATTGTTGTATATCTCTGGCTATTTGATCTAAAGCTCTCAGAGGTAACGCATACAGAACTGTACGTAAGTTATGTATACTATTGGGTGCGTTAGTTAAACCCACTAAGTAATTTAAAGTGATATGATCGTGAATCATCGAACTATTAAACTTTCGCCAACCATGGCTGCGTTGTCTCCGTTGATGGGGTTTAAATAGTTGGGTAATGCTGGATATATTTGAACGGCGGTTTGTAGCATTGCCGAACCCACTGACATTATCATTTAAACCAAACGGAAACACTGACCCAAGTTCTAGCATTCAGAATAATTCCCGCTCTCGGATTTTTCTCTCAAATCCAAAGGGGGAATCCTTAGTAGATGGATAGACGACGTCTATGATCTGAATACTAAAGTTATCCCAGCCATGGTCGGGTCCAGAAAATGCCTACCTATAAGCAATTGCTTTTTCCTAACGGATTTTCTGTGACCGTTCACCCTAAGATGGAGTCTTTGGGTGGTCTTGCCAACATACTGTTGACCACATTTCTTACAGGAAACTAAATAAATACAGTTTGTAGTAGAACAACTAAGATCAACATACGAGTTAACAGAATATGAGTTACCAGTTAACGTGGAACTAAATGAAGCTGAAGTATTAAAGGGTGGACACGTGAGACATCCACGATGTTAAAATAGTGCTTTGGGGTGCATTTTGACAGCAAACCTGGTGGGTTCAGGCCTCCTGATTAAGGACTTATTTTTAATTTCTGACTTTAGTATTATGCGTAGATTTGAGGTTTTGCTCAATGTGAAACTCCGTCGGTCCAATGGGAGGGGTTGGGGGGGGGGGGGGGGTCGCGTACGCACCACACGCGACCCCCTCCCCCATCTCCAAAACCTACAGGGTGAGTGAGTGAGTGAATTAACGTCGCTTTCAACAATATTTCAGCTATATCACGACAAACCAACTAAGCACCACCCAGCCCAGTTGTGTTCCTGCTACTTCAAAGAAGAAATCTTTGAAGCAGCATGGAACCAGACATCCTCCATCCACCCTATAAAACACCGAGGACAGCGCACAAGACAGACAGGATGTTTATATGGTGCAATAAAGACAAGTGATATTACAGAGCTAGACATCACATCATCAAGTTCCTGTTGCTTCTCAGCAAAATGCATTGAAGCAACAGGAACCTACAGAAACGACCATGACCTACTTTTAAAGGTTAAAGGTCAGTACGTTCTGAACATCAGCATACGCTCCTGAATACATGCATCATCTCAACAAATATAGCTTCATTCTTGAATGTTCACATAATAATGTCGTATGTGGACCTTGATGCACAATAGTCCCATAGTTGGGTCCATGGAATTTTAGAAGTGAACATAGTGGATACAGTACTTCCCAGACGACAGACGCCAGGGTCATCAGAGTACCCCTCAGCAAAAATATAGGAGAAAATATAGGTTGTTCAAGAAAATATAGGAGAAAAATGTTCCCAGGAATATAGGAGTATATATATAAGATAATTCTTTCACAACTTCATACCGAATGGAATAATGGAATACCATCATACCTTACCAGCACCACTCGTGTGACCAGCATGACTTAATTACCAGTCAACGACATCGGCTGACTAAAGTTTGCCTCCCACTGGGACTTTCCAAAAAAGTAGTTGATTTTCAGAAAAAATATAAGACAAAATGTTGTGAAAATATAAACAATTGTTACGTGCAAGCAATTAACAATGTAATATGGTCATTTTCATCCCCATTTTGAGTGAAACAGCAATTTGGAGTAGGGAACCCTCTACTTACATTTGTGATAAAATAATTGAGCATGAGCAGAGGGTGCATGAATTGAGATGTACACAGGGGGTTAACCACTAGGTGTGGGGTCTGCAGCCAAAGACACCTTAAATGTTCAGATATGCTATCAGAGCCATTTCCCAGCACTTGAGACCCCAAGATCAATGTTGACTTGCATCTTATCAAAACAAAATACAATACCATTCTTGCAAAATTTGTGAAGGGGGGCGGGGGGACTTGTAGTAAGCATGTAGTAAGTACCATGTTTGCTTGGCACAGGGGGAGTGATAATTGTGCTTCACATGAGCATACATTTCTTTAACATATTGATGTATCACCATGAATAATGAAAGTAGCCTAGTCAATGGTTCAATGCATACAAGAGACTTACTTGGAACCTTGACTTTTGAGTATTTCTATTTGATTTAACTTGATTGGCATTGGGGGGGGTAGGTGAACATTATCAGTTTAGATATATTTCATATTGAGCGAGTTGTGTTCAAGGAAAAGTAACTCCTCACTGGGTCAATCTTTTTGCCAGATTAACAAAAAAAAATGTGGGCTCGAAGCAGGCAAACAAAAAATTAAACATTTATAAACAATGTTACTATTTATTATCAAATCAAACCTGCTATTCCTAACCTTAATCCCACATTGGAGATTCCATTTGCAGAAAATAAAAGTTATCTCCCCTTAGGGAGCTCAGTCGGGTTACTCCGTGCCTGCGCTCTCCTGAAACCTCCTCTTTCTTACTCTGGCAGCCTGTAGTGTGTGTTTGTGCAAGGCCGTAGAGCGAGGGGTAGGATGGGTGGGAATCAAAGCAATAGCAGGTTTGATTTGATAATAAATAGTAACATTGTTTATAACTGTTTTAATATTTATTGCTCAAATCGACACCTCCTATTGCTAGCCACACTACCAACAGAAAGGAAGTAGGGACCTCGGCCTTGTTGTAGTTCCTGTAGCAGGCAGAGTAACCGCTGAGGTGATCACGGACGTGGCACACTAAATACTCGACAGAGGGACCCGGGTCGGAGACGCTGTGGGTAGTCCTGGAGTAAATCAGTAAGAGATAGTGAATGTGGCCATTAATTGCACATCCTAGAAACCATGATCGTGGATGTGGTGCACAATATTACCCGACGAAGGAACTCGGGCCGGAGGCGCTATGAGTATTCGTGTGGTAAGCAATGTATAATGGATAGAAGCATCATGTATATACCAGGCGACATCGTATACAAGGTGCCCATCTTATACCACTAAGTCCAAGTGCCGTCTTATGCCAACTCTCTGTACTTTAGTCTTCTTACTGACACCAATAAACCTGAAATAATACGCACGGATGTGTCAGGTCTTGCAAGATGTCTTGTGAGTTGACAGCAGCTGACTTTCTTGTGATGATCATGTAAGTTGGTCTTAATTGCCGTCTTACACCAACTCTCTGTACTTTAAACCTGAAACTGACACAAATATACCTGAAAGCAATACTCACCATTGTCAGGTCTTGTAAGATGTCTTGTGAGTTGGCAACTGGCTGACCTGTTGAGGTGATCATGTACTCTGGTGGACATGTGAAATGGCGGACTAGCCGTGATGATGCTGTAAGTTGGCTGACTGACCGACTTGCTGCGATAATCGATGATACCCCTCCCCCTTTTTGGAAAGCTCACATGCTGGGCAGCCACCAGCGGCCCAAGTGTGGTCACTCTATCTGATTGCACTGACATGTCTCTCAGATAGAAGTCGGTAAAAGTTGAATTGGCACTCCAAGCACAGGACTGGACAATGCCATCCAAGGTTAAGTTCTTCCATAAAGGCCATGAAGTAGCGATGGCACGAATTTCATGGGAAGAAGCAGAGGCCAGAAGTGGGGAAGCGTCAAGGGCGAGTTGATATGTCCACTTAATGGTCTTCTTCAATCAAGACGCCACAGTATTCTCGGTGATGTCACGAACCGCAGCTGGATGAAGAGACAGGAATAACAGTCGACGAGACCCCTGATCAGGGTCAGAACAAGTCAGGTAGTGACGTATAGCTCGTACCGGACATAACAGGATGTCGTCATCAAGGCCATGAACAAAGTCTGGTAATGCAGGGACAGAGTACAAACGTTCAGCACAAGGACCTTGGCGCACAGCCTCATTTTTGGCGATGAACTCTGGAACGGGACGGAAAGAGATGCGAGACCAATCTGCCGTCCAGGTCATACACTTCCTCCCCAGGGCGTGAAGCTCGGATACTCTAGAAGCCAAAGCGAAGGCCGACAAGTAAGCAGTCTTGTAGGAAACAGCTTTAATAGAGGCTGACTGTAGAGGTTCGAAAGGTGGACGAAGCAGAGCACTAAGAACCACGCCAATTACAAGCGTCTAGTCCGTCATTCATAATCCAGCCATCGTCCATTAGAGAATATCCCACTTCGGTAACAGTTGTCCAGTACTGCGAGACTGTAATGCGAAGGCACGTAGGAGAGCAGAGATGTTGTCATTCAGACTAATGTCGATGCCGGACGAAAGACGTAAAACCCTAGCCAAAGCTGACCAGTATCCCTCAATGGTGCTGATTTTAAACCTCTTATCTCGATGTAGGTGAAGAAGGAAGTCCGCTACTAAGGAAAGAGAGGCAGAGTCGGGATCGGAATCACGTTCTCGACACCAGGAGACGAAATAAGCCCATTTCGATTGATAGAGCTGCGATGTGGAAGATCGATTGGCTGAAACCATTGTCTGTGCAACTTCTGCTGAAAATCCTTGGACTGTAAGTGCACTCTGGATAGTCTGCAGATGTGTAAGTTGAGCCATCGCGGGTTGTGATGGATTATCCCGTGAGGTTGACGCAACAGACTGGGCCAAACTGGAACGCCACGTGGCGGGGCGGTGAGAAGCTGAACCAGAGCCGGAAACCACGGACGACGAGGCCACCATGGAACTACGAGCAGGATGACGCAGTCGTGCTGAGCAATCTTTTGAAGAACTTCCTGAAGCAGGGCAATGGGAGGGTAGGCATATGCCAGGAAGTTGTCCCAGTTGATTGAAAGAGCATCGATGGCGAAAGCTTGAGGGTCCAGAATCGGGCTGATGAAGAGGGCGAGCTGCGCATTGTTCCGCGTTGCAAACAGGTCGACCAGATGCTGCTGATACGATGGAAGACCTCTGGATGAAGCTGCCATTCGGTCTGAAGCACGGTGTCGGGACGAGAAAGGCGGTCCACTAATACATTGAGCTGACCCAGAACATGGCGAGCAGTAAGATGGCAGTGATGTATGAGAGCCCAGTTGAAAAGATCACACACCAGATGAAACATTGAGAAAGATCGGGTGGTACCCATCTTGTTGATGTGAGCAATAACAGTAGAGTTGTCTGTTGCGATAAGGGACGAATTCATGAGACGACAACTCCAATGCTGAACTGCTAGGATGACTGCCTTCATCTCCAGAAGGCTGATATAAAGTCTGGCATCCAACATCGACCATCTGCCGGACACCTCCAGTCCGTCCAGATGGGCTCCCCAACCGGTCTCAGAAGCATCGGTGTAGAGATGGTGATCCGGAGTTGAAAATCGGAACGGAACTCCCCGCATGACGTGGCGGGAATGGCGTCTGAAGATAAGGAGACAGATGGTACTGCAGCGGTCGAACTTGGAGACGTCCGTAATGAGTAAGGTCCTGCGTGGATGCGAGAAGTCCTAGAAGGCTTTGCCAAATCCGAAGAGGTTGATAAGTTGATGACAAAAACCTTAGTACCAACGCCTGAATTTTGGTCCAACGGTCTTCCGGGGGACGAACCACTTGATGGAGAGTGTCGAAAACTGCCCCGATGTAACGACGAAGTTGTGCTGGTACCAGCTCTGACTTCTGAGGGTGAGGAATGAACCCGAGATGTCGCAGAACGATCAGAGTAAACCGGATCTGAGCGTTGGGAAGAGACTTGTCCCCAGCCCACATGAGGATGTCGTCTATGTAAACCTCGATGTGAATGTCCCGTAGATGGAGAAACGCCATGACTGGAGAAGTGATACGGGTGAAAAGCCATGGGGCGCAGTTGAATTCGAATGGGAGGACTTGCCACTCGAACCGACGACCGTCGATGGTGAATCGTAGGAAACGAGGATGAATGGGTATATGGAGATATGCGTCTTGCAAATCGATGGAGGCCAACCAATCCCGGTGATGTACGCGGACCCTGATCGATGAGACTGACGTCATCTTGGAATGAGGCGGTGGTGACAGGTGAAGTTCGTTGAGCCGCCCGAGATGACTGTAGAAACCGACGCTGTCCTTGCCTTGAGGCGACTCTGACGGCACCCTTGGCGATGAGCGTGGCGACAGAGGAAAGAAGCATCTGAACGTGTCCTGCAGGAACTGGCAGTTGAGAAGGACGAGGTCGAGAGATGAGTTTGGGCAGGGACTGGAAGTCGAAGGGGAATCCTTTTCTCATAATCTTGAGAACAAAAACGTCGTCTGTAATGAACTGCCAATTCTCCCTGAAGTGTTGCAAACGGCCGCCGACGACGTGATGACTGAAAGGATGGAAGGCGGGCAGTTGAAAATCTATGGTACGAGGATGGGAGATGGGATGCAGATAGTCACTTGTTTGAAGCACCTCTCCCTCTGAAAGACTTCCCACGAGTGGCGCAACGGCCACGTGAACGTGAAGACTTGTCGAAGGCACGAAAATTACCAGGAGTGAAACCCTCTCGCTGGAAAGACTTGGATGCTTGATTCCGATTTGACCTGCGGTCAAAGGAAAACGCTGGACGCCGAGCCGCTGCGTGAAGGAGTCTAGAAGTCCTCTCCTCACGAATAGCAGGCATGACGGACTCGATTGTGTTGTTGAAGACAGACTTAGAAGTTAACGGCTGATGCAAGTTGGTTTATCGCAAAAACCGGAACATCGGACTTAGTGTCACGAAGCAATACTTTTCGCTGTGCCTGAAGAAGCGAGACATAAGAAAAAGCACCTGCCTCAATGAGATGACGATTCGACTTGTCGAGTGTCTCAATAAAACCTCATAAGTAAGCAAGGCGACCAAGAGACAAAAGAGCCGAACCATCAAGTTGGAGTATGGCAGGATCTAATGTAAGACAAGATGTAGCAAAAAGAAAACAGTCGGTGAACGACGTAATACGTTGAATTGCAAGCAACATCTCCAGAAGATTATCAACAACTTTAACGGGAAACCCAAGGGAAGATGATTTAGAACTCTTCACAACTTGACCCAAATCCCGATCACATCTGGGAGGTTTGTCTGGAAGAACGCCATCATGGAGTTGGTAAAACGAAAAAGTGGGTTTCTTAAACTTGTTGTCGTCCTCCAGCTGACGAACATAGATAACACAATTAGACGCCCAAGCCGGAGACAAGTAAGGGATGTCGTAGGCGAAACAGACGAGAAAGCGGAAGAAGCCGCTGTTGCACACTTAACTCTAGAATGAGAAAATGAAGGGCTAGCTGTAGTAGGTTCAGGCATCTCAGGAACGAGAGCTAAAAGAGCTGCCATCTTGTCCGCAAACGATAATGAAGACGCATCTACAGAATTGTCAGAAGAAGGTGAAGAATCCCGACTAGAAGACGAAGACGCCAAAGTCGAACGACGTTCAGGTGAACAAACGTCGGGACCTCACTGAGAAACGGACAACAAACGATCAAGAGACTGATCCAGAAATGGGAGTCCGGGAATGTCGAACTTGACGCCCCTGAATAGGAGGTGTAAAAGAACGACGTGATGAACGGCGTTGTGGCGTACGAGAATCCGTTAAAGGTGTACGAGAACGACGTGCCGGCGTACGGGAACAGCGTTGTGGTGTAAGAGAATGACTTACAGATGTAAGTGAATGACGCGCTAACGTACGGGAACGATGTTGAGGCATACGTGAACGTCGAACAGGCGAACGAGAACGACATACAGGTGTATGAGAATGACGTGACGGCGTACAAGAACGTCGTTGTGGTGTAACAGAATGACATAATGGCGAACGAGAATAGTGTTGCAGAGAACGGGAACGGCATTGTAATGTACGAGAACGTCGCTTAGGTGAACGAGAACGACGTGGCATACAATAATGACGTTGTAAGAAATCAACTGAAGTTGAACCCAGACTTAGTCACCGACCCGCCAGACGAGTTCTTACCACCGCGACCTAGACTGTCTGGAAATTTGTCAAAATCACCCTGTCTAACTATACCACTAGGGGGAATGGTAGGACTAAGAAGATGAGATACTTCCAAATGTGAACTAGGAAGATCTTCATTAACTTTAAAATCCCCGATGAGAGCAATTTCGCTTTGATGTCTCTCGTCGGCAGATAAACTAAGGTCCTCAGAAGCCCGTAACAAGAACGCCCATCTAGCCTGGGCATAATTCTTCCAGGTAGCGTCGTCCCCAGTTCAGGCACTCCATACACGTGGCCTGTCGATAGCAAAGATGCCCTTTGCACGAGAAACAGAATGAGTGAGAGTCCGAAACAGACCAAAAACGCCGACAAAAACGGCAAGATTTAGAATTCACAGGGACAGTAAGATCCGACATTGTGATTCAAGTAAACGGCAAGTAATAGCTTAGAGAAAATAACACTAGGTTATGTCCAAACTAGCAAAGATAGGAACTCCGTCAAAACACAACTGCACGCGAGCAGTTGCAGGAATAAAGATGAGGTTTCAGGAGAGTGCAGGCGTGGAGTAACCCGACTGAGCTCCCTAAGGGGAGATAACTTTTATTTTCTGCAAATGGAATCTCCAATGGAGGATTAAGGCTAGCAATAGCAGGTGTCGATTTGAGCAATAAATCTAGAGATTATGGGGCAAATTCGATCAAAGAGCTAAAAAACAAAACAAAACAAAAACAATATGGAAAATTGTGCCACGTGCAAGTCCCGATATCAATGCTCTTGGTTGTACACCATATAAATCTGGCAAAATGCTGCACTTGGTTAATAAATTTTTCTCAGATTCGTCTTTTAGTAATTCTTGGCAAACAGAATTCCAGAAAAGTAGAACTACTGAAAAAGTAGGACAAATTCTGAACATGAGGCACCAGCGGTGCTACAACTCCTCAGCCCCTTAACAGTCTAGACCAAGATGTTTTTATGGGTGTAGAAGTTTGGATAAATAGCAGTGAGTTATGGCATGCGAAAAGCAAACCCAAGCCACAACTCAAGACAGATGAATGGATGGATACACTGACACACGGACGGACAGACAGTCGGAATCCAGTATATCCTCAACTATGTACAGGGGTATAAAAAGTGACAAGGTATCCACATATCTACAGGGGGGAAAAAAAACATGTACAGTTGTGATCTTATTGCCCTGGCCTGAAACGAAGTGTTGGACGGGTCTTTTGTCTATTTGTCCTCTGTTTATCTGTTGCCCCATATCCTGTCAAGCAGTTGGATGTTAACGTGAAATAAACAATTATTATTAAAAAATATTCACAATATTATTCACAACTCAACCCCTGTTTTATATATTTTATAAGAAAAAAAATATAATTTTTTTAAATGTTACACATGGCCCATGGGATGAAAGAAATAACTACAACCGGCTAGAGTTACTGAGCTGTATCACGTTGGGATGGGATTTCTGGCTAAATATCGGAGCCAGTTCATCTCCGAGAAGTGAAATTCCCCACAGTATCTCGATGTAATTTGTGCATTTTTATTCTGAAATTCGAAGGAAATCTATTCAGAATCAAAACAAACCTCCAATACCTCACATGTTATTTTCATAGTGCCTAGTCACAATGTTACAACATTGCAAGCCCAACGTCATTGTGCTTTGAAAAAAAAAACCCCCACGTGAGGTATTGGAGATTTTCTTTGATCCTGAACAGATTTCCTTCAAATTTCAGAATAAAAATGCACAAATTACATATGGATACTGTGGAGAATTTCACTTCTCTAAGAAAAACTGGCTCCGATAGCCGAAAATCACATCCCATCATAATGCGAGATAGAAACTCCCCTGACGAATCTCCGTTGGTAATACATTAGCGTCAGTGCAACAACAACAACAACGACGACGATGATGTTTGTGTTGATTTATTGGGTTGGCCATACCTTTCGCTATCTTCCATGAAGTATATTTTAGAGGACTTGTTATGCGAGACACCGCAGTTCATTTTGCAACTGAAAACTCAACTCCATCATCGGATGTGTTGGCAGGAAGCACAACCACATGGGCACTACTTTCGTTTTTGACTACTTTCGTTTTTGACAGAATCTCACAGGTTCCTACAATTCTGTTACAAGACAAAGTACAAGTTGCCCTTTTCCGATAAAACAGGCGTTTATTATCGTTCAAATCCATTCTGAGAACTTTTAGACGAAATAACAGGTCGATTTTCACAGTTTTAATATCGGACTATTTTTTTCTCAACAGCGTAGGGATACGACAATTAGTCTGGGAATACAGTACCACTGAATATGCAGAGGAATATAGACTTCTAGACCAAACCAATGACCAGTCATTCACTACACTGAACCAATGGCTGAAATACAACTTTACTATGGAGCTCTTGATTGGCTACAAGCTAGTAAGAGTATGTAAATCAGTATAAAATTAGGGCTAATGTATGCATACTTGTAGATCCGTTTTTAGGAGACTGGAAAATGGTAGAAAAATAAAAAAAATTGTAAAAAAAAAAATTAACGACCGGTTAGACCGGAAAGTCTCAAAGGCACAAGTAAAAAATAAAAGGATCATAACCTGTAAGTTTCATGAACTTCCTAGAAATAGTTATCGAGATACGGCTCGGACAGACGGACAGACACACCCCCAGGGCCACAACAATACTCCTGAGCCCGTAGGGCTGAGAAGTAAAAAGTAGGTAAAGTAGGACAAATTCTGAAAAAATAGGACAAGTGGGAGGCCTGTATGTTAGTGGAGGTCATCTACACAATGAGGGAACTGCGAGGCATAGTCATCCCACCACAGATGGTCACAAAGGTGATGCTGAACCAATCTATCTGTTTCCTTACAAAAGACAAAACACGAGTGACAGCAAGGGGAACTGATTATTTTCAGTTAGCTTATGCAAAAATATAGGAGATTTTGAGCAAATATAGGAAAATCTGCAGCACCCATCCACACAGATGGGACCCCCCACCCACGCACCCCCATCCACACAGATGGGACCCCCATTCCTCCACACAGAACCTCAATCACCACATATGAGACCCCCATCCCCACACAGGAGAACTTTCATCCCCACACATGGGCCCCCATCAACACACATGGGACTCCCATCCCCACACATGGGACCGCCGGCTTGTTCCTGGCACAGAGACCACCATCCTCACACATAGAACTGCCATCCTCACACATGGAACTGCTATCCACACACATGGGACTCGCACGACCACCTGCTTGTCCAGGTCAATAAGTTAATAAGGCAAATCTGATCAAGAGGGTAGTCCTGTCCTAAATACTGAAGAAAGAACTTGCGTAACTAGTTATGATCTACTTGTATCAAATGGACATTCACATATTATTATCAAAAGCAAATGAACTGGAAATGTTTATAATATATTTGGCGAGGAGATAATGAATAGTATTAGATTAGACTAGTGACAATTTTAATCAACATCACAAAACATTATAGCAGAAACTTATAAAACAGGGCTTTACCACCAAGCACCTCAAATTTGGCAATACATATTGATTGCCGATAGCAAAATATGAGCATAATGTGCAAATCTGAGGCTTTACATTTCGTAACTTGTCTACTTACGCTCAACCCAGGGCTAGGGTCCATATGAACCCATGTACTTCAACAGTCTCATGGTGTTCATATGGACAATCACAATCAAAACGTGATGGAGATACATCATACTCTAGATAACGTGACTGAGATACATCATTCTCTAGATAACGTGACTGAGATACATCATTCTCTAGATAACGTGACTGAGATACATCATTCTCTAGATAACGTGACTGAGATACATCATTCTCTAGATAACGTGACTGAGATACATCATTCTCTAGATAACGTGACTGAGATACATCATTCTCTAGATAACGACTACAATGAAAATCACATGGATTAAGAATACTGACCAGCGATATGGACTGGATATTTCTGGAACATCATGAGGTCTTGCCAGCATCATTGAAAGCTATTGACCCATGTATACATGTACTATGACTTTCGTGTTGTTTTTTATTTTTAATTTTGTGATAATGCTGTTAAATGGAATAGGTCTTTGGATTGGGGATGCAAAATTCTTTATTGGAGGACGGTTGAATACTGAATGATGGACTAGACGTTTGTATATTGTAGCTGGATAGCACTACCGTACACTCTTGCATAGCCCCTACACACGCAAGATGAAATGCAAAGGCCCCACGAGTGTGACTAATTATGTACGTTTCAAAGACGGAGTATTTTGACGGAGTAATTTCAGCACCAGTTCATCTCCAGTGATGCAACACTCGATTTTTTTTTAATCTGCGGGAACATGACGCACACAAGTCATGCGCAACAACGTCACATCATGTGTTATAGGCAGGGAGGCAGTGGTCAATGCATTCTAGCGAGTAATGTGAGGACGCAGACTTTTAGTTAATTTGCTTTTGGTGTTATGTACACAACGGGGTCGTCTAAAGTCTTTACATCCTCCTGTGTTCTCTGGGTCCAAATTTGCAAAATGAGATGGACATTATTTCTTGTATACCAATACTGGAATGCTCTACAAAATATGCTCTTACTTTCACCAAAGATTCATAACACAAACAAAATTAATCAGCATTTCAGGAAATGTATTTACATTGAAGTTAACATATCCCAAGAATGTCAATACAATTTAATTAACACCTGATGTACAACACGCGAATACACTCACTCACAGTTGACCAGCCCCGTTTGGCAGCTAGTGAACAATACATCGTATTCGACCAATGGAAAGAAATGACCAAAATACAGCCAACAGCCTCCAAGTAAAATGGAACTAATCAAATATACAATATTTATAAATGTACTCTTCACTGTATGATCGCCAGCCCAGCACCAGAGAAATATATCAATGTTCACTAGTTCTTAGTCTGGCTTATGTAGGCTACAGTCTATTGTAAATATAAAACATTCATCTGATAGATGTCATTATCCAAAACAAACAACCGAGTAAGAACTGAACCCATCTATTTCTGTTCCGCCTAACTACAGTTTTTAATGGTATGTTTTCCAGCAGCACATAAATAGATCTATAATATGGTGGATTATCAGCTTTGAAATTTGTAACACATTACTACAATTAGTACAATGTCTACATACTATGTCCACATCACTTTTGTAATTTGAAACTGGACTCTGCGAGATTCTCCTCAGTATTTATACTTGACAAATGTTTGGCTAATTCGAGTGTTTCATGGGGATAAATCCAGCAGATGTGATGATTCTTAGTGTATTTTTTCTGCGATGAATTTGTCAGTGGAATTATTGTGGACATTAATCAACTGATCTACAGTGGAATTAATGACAATAATGCAGTGTGAGAATTAGTATTGATAACAATGCCCCTTTCCCAATATAAAATTTAAACAATGGATTGGACATATGTGTGTCCGGGTATAAATTTTCGATTCATACTTCTTCTTTTCCTGCCTATGCTTAAACTATGGGCCTTATTTTAGCTCTATAGCTGCCAAAATTAACATTAACGTAACCCTAACACAGGAAGGAAGCAATCAGAGATTGGTCAATTGTATGCCACCCCTTCCGCTTTAATCCGACACTGCCCCGCCATTGTTCTGTTCTGTATTGGTCGGTGGAGGACTTCATGATTATGAAAATCCTATTTCAGTCAATTTTTTTTGCATGCCTCGCATAATACATATTCAAAGTATCGCCGGGGCTTTTGTCAAATCCGAAAATGAGACCTACATTCCTTGGGAGTATATTGTGGTGAAATTATGAAGCGATCAGTAAACTTTGAATTTTGCACCCAATTAACTCTTTTTGGGGCAATTTCATACTTCAGGACCTATGTGGTCTGCTTTGGAATGTAGAATGACATATATATAGCCATTTTCCCGGTCCAAATCGGTTATGGACCGAGATCCAGCCTGGACAAATAAATATATCCCATTCACTTAGGTTTGATAAACAAAGGATCATAACTCTTGAAAATATATGCGAAAGGTGGAGAAACTTCACAACTACAGGGCACTGACCACATATCCTGAAAATTTCATAATTGTCCCTACAATATTAACCGAGATCCAGCCCGGACAAGTCCCAATTCACAGAGATTTCAGGAACAAAGGGCCATAACTCTTGAAAATATCAGCGAAACGGGGAGAAACTTTACGCTGCACAACTGTGGGGCACTGGCCACATATCATGCAAATTTCATACTTGTCCATACAATATTAACAAAGATCCAGCCCGGACAAGTCCCATTCACAGAGATTTCAGAAAAAGGGCCATAACTCTTGAAAATTATACCAGAACTCGGAAAAAACTCTACGCTGCACAACTACGAGGTACTGGCCACATTCCATGCAAGTTTCAATCCTGTCCATCAAATATTAACCGAGATATTGCGCGGACAAGAAACTCGGACGGACAGACGGACGGACGGACAAAACATTAATGTAACCATAATGGTCCTTAATTAACATACCCTAATGGTCCTTAATTAACATTAATGTAACCCTAATGGTCCTTTCTTAGAATAGTAGGTTAGTTTGATGCATATTTATCGTTACAAAAACCTTACCATATTACATAAGCATAGGCCAGGAATGAAAAAGTATTAAGTAGAATTGTATGCCAGGAGCGCCAGTCTTGCATCAATATACTGATTGAAATTTATACAGATAAAGAAGCATTGTTTCCCATTATAGATGTGATATGGTATAATAATGCTATGATATCTTATTGGACATTTCTCACCATTCATATTTTTACACACGTATATATACACACACATGGTGAGCACTTTGTACAGGATGCCAGTGGACAATAACATTTACTACAATGACAATGTCGTGTGAATTCACTCAACTGGAATTATGAAATGTTGATAATGAATAAGGAGGATATTAACAATGAATGTGCCCATATCTTATGATATTGTATATCAAAATGTTTATTCAGCACCAAATAGTTTATTCATCTTTCTATGGATGCAAAACTCGACACAAAGAGAAGCATCTGGAATCAAACATACCATTACACACATTTCACCATGCTTGCACACTTAAAATATTAACATTTATCATCATAAATAATTGATATTTTATTGCCCTCTGCCTCGCAGATCGACGATGACTTCGCTTCTTGTCTGGAATCTTGCCCAATAAGATAGGCAGACAGAATCAGCCATTTGAGAAGCTTGCCGTGATGATTTTTGTCTCCTTTGTCCATTTTTGTATGTGTATCAAACCACAAAGTTCAACCTTTCCACATCAGGTAATTCTTGATTGGGCTCTGTAAATGAGTCTGAACACAACCTGATTGGCTTAAGTATACTTTTAGTGTGTCAATTTTCTTCGCACATTCACCTCGCATCAGTGCTTGGGAGGATTCCGTAGCCTCATGGCGTAAGGCGTTGTCTTGACAGTAACTGGTTGTGGTTGAGGTGCTGGAGCAGCTGCTTGTTGCGGCACAGCAGGTGGTTGTTGTGGTGGAGCAGGTGGTTGTTGTGGCGTAGCAGGTGGTGGTTGTGGTGCAGAAGGTGGTGGTTGTGATGCAGCAGTTGGCGGTTGTGATGTGGCAGGTGCTGATTGTTGTTGTGAAGGTAGTTGTTGTTGTGGAGCTGGATGTGACAGAACGACCTGCTGTGGAGGAGCTGGTGGCTGTGCACGTGAGGGCATAGCTGATGGAGCCGTTATTTGCGACTGTACCTGGATCTGTGCTTGAACAGCTGGGGCTTGTGACTGAGCCTGTGAGATGATAGCTGCCACAGTCATGGGTGATTGGGTCGGCTGAGTGACCAGGGTCGGTGCCTGTGTGGTGAGTACAGCAGTGGCTGGTACAGACCACTGGGTATGGGCCTGAAGGTGCTGAGGTTCTGGAGAGGCGGTCACGACCACCTGTTGTGTGGCCAATGGAGCAGACTGGGTGGTCAGAGAGTGACCCCGTCCGACAGTGGTCACTTGCCCTGGTGCGACCTGTTGATGGACCACGTGTGTGACACGTGGCACTGTATGCGTCAAGTTGGCAATCTTGGTCTGAGCAGGAGACACTGTCTGGAGAGGTTGCATTTGCACTGTGGCCGTCCCCACAGACGTCATGGTGACTGACTGTACTACTCCAGTGGAGGTGGCCTGGGGCGAGGCTGCTGTCAAACTAAGGGTGGCTACAGGGGGCTGAGTTGTGGTGGCCATTTGTGATCCAGGAGCGAGAGTGATCGGTGTTGCCTGAGTGATGGTGTGCATGTGTGTGGTTGGAGTGGTAGTAGCCAGCGAGACTTTGGCCACCATAGGCTGGGCCTGCGTCACCGTGGCTATAAGTGTGGGCTGTGAGGACTGGGTGGGAGCCACCGATGTGATGATCTGCTGAATGGTGGCTGCCTGACTGCCATGTTGTTGTTGCTGCTGTTTGACCAGCTGCTGGATCTGCTGAAAGCTCATTGGTAAAGGCCTATTGATTTGGATAGCTGTACCTAGTGGCATCTGTCCTTTCCCCAACTGCTGGACCTGTGCCTGACCCAGAGCTGTGGAGAAAGAAAATTGATTCAAAAGATGTAATCATTCAAGATCAAAACCTATTCCAATAGACACAAAAGTCACTGGATATAGCTAAAACTGTGGATCTAGAACAAGGATTGTTTGCAACCTTTTTTGTCATACACGAGGACACCATGAGGAGGATTAAGTGACTACAGTTGAAGTTCCAGGACAGTTTCCCTGTATGTAGTTTATATGATAATGGCCATCCTTGCTGCCGATATTGTAAACTGGGTTCATACACATACAGCAGGAAAAATTCTATGAGTTTTCAGGTCAATAATTTTAATTTTCCAGGAGTCCTTAGTACAATAACTCGCAACAGAGAAGAGCAAATTAACAAAGTTCAGGAACAAATGTTGGCACAGCAATGCATGGCATCATATCACTAGTTCTCCCAAAAGATGAAAAGTAAGTTCTTTCAGGAGTTTCTTTATTTTTAAACATTTTCCAGGACTTTCCAGGTTAGCAATTAAATTCCAGGAGTTTTGAAGACTTCCCAGGAGGTGTATGAACCCTGTATAAAGGAAACCCGAGACTGGCAGATTTGTGGCGACATCTGTTGGATTATGCTACAACATGTTCATTTATGGCATCATCACCCGAGCAAAGTAGGTCAGACATGGTTCAAAATGTGATCCAACACCTAGCCCAAGTGAGCACGGTAGTTAAGTTAGTTGATGTCAACACAGCTATCTACGACAACTAGTATGCAATATTATCTATCTTCCATCTATTTGCTATATCTATTGAAGCCTGAGCAAGCTGAGCTTGCCATTACTCGAGTTATTCACCTCTTACATTAAGGTGCCTGTGGATGAGGGTCCTATTCTTTTTATGCCTGTGAACTCCACAGGGCTATGATAGATCATGAGAAGGTACAACCACATACTCAGAAAAACATGTATACCGGTACACTGAACTGGAGTAAGAGAGTACCTGTTACTTTGCCCTGTTGTAGAGCTGCTTTCCTCTGTAATTGCTGAAGTTGAAGTTGTTTTAACTGCTGATGCTGGAGCTGATTCACTGTAGGAGTCTTAGCTACAAAACACAGAAATGTTTCGGAGAATTTAGTGGTAGTTGTCTGTAACTCTGGCTGAAAGAACTACCAATCCATTTTAGACCTGTAGAATTACTGTAACACTCCAAAGTAGTCTTCTGCACTTTTAGACATTCCAACATCAGGCCAGGTTGTAAAATGTAACTTGACAGTTTTCCAAAATATCAAGTTTTCAAAGACTTTTAAGGCCTTGAACAGGTCCAAGCGGAATTCAATTACTTTCAAGGAAATTAAGGTAGTGTAGGAACTCTGTAGTAGCTTACCTCCGGTGACCTTCTGGCCGGCCATGCTGACATTGATATTGACCGGCCCAGGGATGGTAACACTGGGCATGCCCGGGGCCGAGACCGTCTTTACCAAGGTAGCCACCTGTGTCTGAGAGGAGCCTGAGCCAGCCTGTCCCACCTGCTGTACTGGGGCCTGGGCAATGATCTGTCAATGAATGCAACACAGCATATACTTGTTATATTACTCAGTCAATAATCTGATATCTAACACACTGGGGCCACCGGCTGTACGAGGAGGAGGGGGTTGAATGTCACACTCAAGCTTATTTCACACATATGGTGACGGCCAGTTTGAATGGGGAAGGTAGACGGAGTACCCGGAAAGAACCACCGCCCATCGGTGACAAACTCGCAAACTTTCACACATGTACCAGCGGGGCTCGAACCCATGCTGTGTGAGGCTAGAAGTCACCAGCGATGTGCCTTATACCTTTCAGCCACCAAGGAAGCAAGAAGAGGAATGGCCCAGAGAATAATAGACTGACCTGTTGGACTTGTCCAGCCACAGTCTGTGCAGCTGTACCCTGTTTATGTACATTTAAGGTCTGTTGTCTCTTCAGTATCGCTTGCAGATCAGCCTCGGTCAACTGTCGGGTCACGTGCTTCACCGCAGGGGCTTTCTACAATACAATAGTCGTCATGTACAAATACAGACTGTAGTGACATCATCTACTCGGTGGTACGATGGGATAGATTCATTATTTCTATCATGAGATCATAGCAAGTCTCAAGAATTCTGATACACATGGCGGGAAGTTTAATAGTAGTGATGTACTGGGAGTCATAGTTCTTACCTGTCCAGCAGTACTGACACGTTGTGAGGTGTATAGTTCTTACCTGTCAAACAGTAGTGACACGCTGTGATTCATAGTTGTCCAGCAGTAGAGACAGGCTGTGAGTCGTATAATTCTTACCTGTCAAACAGTAGTGACATGCTCTGAGTCGTATAGTTCTTACTTGTCCAACAGTAGTGACACACCGAGTCATATCGTTCTTACTTGTCCAGCAGTAGTGACACATGAGTCGTATAGCTCTACCTGTCCAACAGTAGTGACATGCTGTGAGTCTATTAGTTCTTACCTGTCAAACAGTACGGACACGCGAGTCATTGCATGTTCTTACCTGTCCAGTAATAGTGACACGCTGTGAGTCGTACAGTTCTTACCTGTCCAACAGTAGTGACATGCTGGGAGTCGATTAGTTCTTACCTATCAAACAGTAGTGACATGTTGTGAGTCGTATAGTTCTTACCTGTCCAACAGTAGTGACACACTGTGAGTCATAGTTTTCACCTGTCAAACAGTAGTGACGCACTGAGTCGTATAGTTCTTACCTGTCCAAAAGTAGTGTCACATTGTGAGTCGTATAGTTCTTACCTGTCCAACAGTAGTGACACGCTGTGAGTCACAGTTCTTACCTGTCAAACATTGTGACACACTGTGTCATAGTTCTTACCTGCCCAAAAGTAGTGACATGCTGCGAGTCATATAGTTCTTACCTGGCCAACAGTAGTGACACGGTGCGAGGTGTATAGTTCTTATCTGCCCGACATAGTGGACACACCGAGTCGTATAGTTCTTACTTGTCCAACAGTAGTGCCATGCAGTGAGTCATCTAGTTCTTACCTGTCCAAAAATAGTGACATGCTGTGAGGTGTGTAGTTCTCATTTCTCCACCAACATGGACACGCCGTGAGTAGTATAGTTCTTACCTGTCCAAAAGTAGTGACATGCTGTGAGGTGTATAGTTCCCATTTGTCCACCAATATTGATAAGCTGTGAGTAGTAGAGTACTTATCTGTCCACTAATATTGAACACGCTGTCGGTAGTATAGTTCTTACCTGTCCACCAGTAGCTGTGAGGTGTGTAGTTCTTAACTGTCCACCAGTAGTGATGCACTGTGAGGTGTGTAGTTCTTACCTGTCCAACAGTAGTGACGAGCTGTGAGGCGATGACCTTCTGACCTGCAGCCAGTTGTTGACTAGCAGCTTGCTGATTCTGTAGTTTCTGCAGCTGCTGTTGACGTCTCAGTTGTTCCTGTCATTCAAGCAAGTGAAAATCTTTACTGGTTTTATTTGACAAACATAATGGTTAATGCTGCACAAAAGTTAGTTAAAGATGAAAATTTAGAGGAAAATGTCTAAATTTGAAACATGCAGGATGGATGAAAGGTCATGTATCAGGCCAGCAGTGTACACCGTCATGCTACAAGACATAAAAGACATTACTAGAGCCTTAGGCACTGACATAAGTCTATTTATATTATGTTCAGTGTGAAGGGGAAGAATTGAATGTAAATGTACATGTAGCACATATATTTAAAAAACAAAACTTTGGATACTGTGTAGGTTCATCTACAATATTTAATGAAGCTGAACTTCATAAGCGAGAGAAACATGACAGATGGAAAAAAATCCTTATTTATTAAGAAACCGACTTAATGATAGGATAGATAATGTCTTCTCTGTATGAAAGCAAATATTTTGCACTATAGAAAGTGTATCATTCAGCAGAAAATGACCTAAATTCAGTATGGGATACAATGTATAAATCCTTTATTAAATATCCTTATATATATTTGTTCTAGGAACTTCATTTTGCAAAAGGATGATCAATAATTATATTCTCAAGGGCCCAGTACCATTGTCAGATAGAGGTTCTATTTCTGGTTTGTAGTTGCCTGATGTAAGCACTAACATGTGATCACATTACATCCAACAGAGGTTCTATTTCTGGCTTGTAGTTGTCGGATGTAAGCAATGACATGTATGTGCACTAGTCAGATCTAATAGAGGGTCTATTTCTGGTTTGTAGATGTCTGATGTAAGTACTCGCATGTATGGTCACTGTCTGATGTAAGCACTAACATGTATGATCACAGTACATCTAATAGATGTTCTATTTCTGGTTTGTATGTTGATGTAAGCACTCCCATGTATGGTCACTGTCTGATGTAAGCACTCACATGTATGATCACTGTCTGATGTAAGCACTCACATGTATGATCACTGTCTGATATAAGCACTCACATATATGATCACTGTCTGATGTAAGCACTCACATGTATGATCACTGTCTGATGTAAGCACTCACATGTAGGATCACTGTCTGATGTAAGCACTCGCATGTGTGATCAATGTCTGATGTAAGCACTCACATGTATGATCACTGTCTGATGTAAGCACTCACATGTATGATCACTGTCTGATGTAAGCACATGTATGATCAGTATCTGATGTAAGCACTCACATGTATGATCACTGTCTGATGTAAGCACTCACATGTATGATCACTGTCTGATGTAAGCACATGTATGATCAGTATCTGATGTAAGCACTCACATGTATGATCACTGTCTGATGTAAGCACTCACATGTATTATCACTGTCTGATGTAAGCACTCACATGTATGATCACTGTCTGATGTAAGCACTCACATGTATGATCACTGTCTGATGTAAGCACTCACATGTATGATCACTGTCTGATGTAAGCACTCACATGTACGATCACTGTCTGATGCAAGCACTCACATGTACGATCACTGTCTGATCTAAGCACTCACATGTATGATCACAGGTTTGTAGTTGTCTGATGTAAGCACTCACATGTATGATCACTGTCTGATGTAAGCACTCACATGTATGATCACTGTCTGATGTAAGCACTCACATGTATGATCACTGTCTGATGTAAGCACATGTATGATCAGTATCTGATGTAAGCACTCACATGTATGATCACTGTCTGATGTAAGCACTCACATGTATGATCACTGTCTGATGTAAGCACATGTATGATCAGTATCTGATGTAAGCACTCACATGTATGATCACTGTCTGATGTAAGCACTCACATGTATGATCACTGTCTGATGTAAGCACTCACATGTATGATCACTGTCTGATGTAAGCACTCGCATGTATGATCACTGTCTGATGTAAGCACTCACATGTACGATCACTGTCTGATGTAAGCACTCACATGTATGATCACTGTCTGATGTAAGCACTCACATGTATGATCACAGGTTTGTAGTTGTCTGATGTAAGCACTCACATGTATGATCACTGTCTGATGTAAGCACTCACATGTATGATCACTGTCTGATGTAAGCACTCACATGTATGATCACTGTCTGATGTAAGCATTCACATGTATGATCACTGTCTGATGTAGCACTCACATGTATGATCATTGATGTAAGCACTTACATGTATGATCAGCACTACGATTACACACTGGGCATGTTGTTGGAGAATAGATACAAGTTGGAGCTTACCGTCAGAGTGATTTTCTGGGTGTGTGCCAGTAACCTGGGATGAAGGGTCTGCTGTTTGAGAATAGTCTGTTGCCGGAGTTGGGTAAGCTGAGCGGGAGTGAGGGTCTTCCCCGCCGCGGTCAACTGTTGCTGTACTGTGCTCACTGATAACAACAAACAATACAACTATTAACCAACTTGAGCATGAAGGTTTGCTACGCTTGAATTATCAAGAGTTTATGTCTCCTTAAGTGTGGCACACTAATACCTGATTATTGTGATGATGCACAGTTCACAATGTCTCAGTCATTCTCAGCCGAGACTCACCAATCAGCATAGTGGATTAACCTGGGATACACTAATACTTTCCTCAACACTGACCCGGCCAGCATGAACATCAAAGAGGAGCAAGCTGTATTCAAAACGGGGATGCTTTCCATAAAAATGCGATGTCTATGAACATTTGTGTTGTACATGTACATATCAGTCTATGAGAAAATGTGATAAAATAGGTATTTTCCTATAAAGCAGATACTTTCTGTTGTTCACTGAGCAAGGCTTGAAAAAAAATTATTCAGAAGAAATACTTTCAAATGTGCGCTCTAAATCATTGGTATTAGATTTGTGGAAAAAGTATAGATCGTATAGTTTCAAAGATTACCTCCAGTAATTGCACCGGTGCCAGCAATACTGCGCTGGGTCGCAGCTAACTGGGCTGCGGTGATGGCTGTGGTGACGACAGCAGAGGTGGCTAGCGTAGCCCTGGCCTGAGCTTGAGCCTGATTGGCTACAGCTGTGATCTCCTGAACAGTCATAGTCGTGCCTGATACTGTCCTCTGTGCCCTTACTGCCTGACTCACCGTCTGTGGGGATAGCGTCTTCTGAGGGGAATACATTTGTTTAATACTAGCATTTTGTGTTAACAAACCCTTATATATTTTCTAAAATTAAATGTACTGTACATATCCTTAAAACTTACAGAAAACCAGAAATGAAGATCGACTCACATAAGAACTAGCTGTGGAAGACGGATAACAAACTAACCATTACAATTTCACCAGATATATATTATGTATGCAGCAGCAAAGACAGATGAAAGTAAAGAAGCAGAAATGAAATGAATATGATGAATAAAAACATGAATTGTACAATACAACAATAACATCAAATGTAGGAGAGAAATGAAAACACCCAGTGGTTGAAAGTCCCCCGAAAATTATATTGATTTGGCTTGGAAGCACAATGTTCAGTCCCTGGCATGGGAAAATAGGTTAAGTACTCCTTTAAGATGGAGAAAATATTTCCTGAATTTATTACCTTGACGTTGACCACAAATCAACATGCTTGTTTGAATCTGCTAAAGCAGGACACTTATGCGAGGTAAGCTCTGACCAGTTATGGCATCCTCTTAAATGTTATCTCTGACAATTTCACCAAATAATTGACAGGCTTCTGTGGAGGCACATGGGATGACAACAAACATGTACATAACATCTGTGAGCTTTCATGAATATTCATCATTGGGCAAAACTCTCAATAGCCCACACAAGGATGTGCCTGTGACCTTGACCTTCAACACTGCGACTCCAAAATCAATCGGCTACTTCAGATACACAAAGGTAACACACCTTGACATTTCATTAGTGAAGTATTATCATCTGGACAAGGTAAAGCCGTACAGATGAATGAATGAGACAGAAATATAATGGCTTAACATGGACCCTTCAACTAGAGCGGAGAACTAAATACTTCAAACATATAATGTCTAATAACGAGAGATCCTGAAGGATCTTGGCGCCCACCATTGTCCGATAATTGTAAGCTAATGACAAGAGGATCTTTTTGTCCATTGTTACTAGGAACAAGCGATTGATTTGTAATTTTGTTTACAGAATTTCGAATCTGAGCGAAGAAGATCGAAAAAGGGACACTGGAAAACATCGATTTCTAGAAACTGTACCTATGTCGGTTGTTATAGTACAAGAGAAATGAGCAAAGTTAGTCTGAAAGTGAATGTACATGTACGGAGGATCCTTCGTCTTCGTTTTGTAGTATTTTATTTTATTTTTTTATTTTTGCATGTGTCATCATTGGGTACTGAAAGCGGAGACAAATCTCTTTGACACTTTGGCATGAGCTACGAAACATACTTTTATAATTACGAACGAATGCTAATTCTGTTCTGTTTACTGGGCTAGTTTGAGATATCCCTTTTAAGATACCATGCTCGAAAATAGTAAGATGGTACAATACTTAATACTGAAGGGATCCGGTCTGCGCAGTAAATTTGAAACTTCGAAAGTGTCTGAATCCTGATTATCTCCCTTGGATCGAAACATGCAGTAGTCTACATTTGTCGAGTTGTGACGTTGTGTCACAAGAGTGACGTCCCTTCATGTAGCCGACCCGCCGGCAGACGAAACGGTGGGGCAGTTCACTTGCAAACTGCATAGACTAAAGAAAACTTGATGAATACATTTTAATTCCGATATTTGAACTCCTTGATATGAAAGGTGAAGGTACGGATAGTCTCTATAGTCAATATATAGAATATGCCCCACCGTTTCATCCGCCGACTCTTGTGATGCAACATCACAACTCGGGAATACCGTATTAATTTGAAGCGTAACTTTTATTTCCGAATCGGACCAAAAAAGGTATCTGGAACAACTAGGCCCCATGTGGGACCTGTGTACCAAATTTCAGAAAGATCCATGCAGTACTTCTTGAGAAATCACGATAACAAAGTTTCATGGGTAAATCCAAGATGGGCGCCTGGTGGCCATATTGGATTTTCGAATCGGTTCGATAAAGGTATTTTGCACAACTAGACCCAAAGGGGAACCTATGTACCAAATTTGAGAAAGATCCCAGAAGTACTGCCTGAGGAATCACGATAACAAAGTTGCATGGGGAAATCCAAGATGGCCACCTGGTGGACATATTGGATTTTGGAATCGGACCAGAAAAGGTATCTTGCGCAACTGGACCACAAGGGGAACCTGTATACCAAATTTGACAAAGATCCATGAAGTAGTTCCTGAGAAATCGCGATAACAAGGTTTCATGGGGAAATCCAAGATGGCCGCCTTGTGGCCATATTGGATTTTCGATTCGTACCGAAAAAGGTATGTTGCACAACTAGGCCCTAAGGAAAACCTGTGTACCAAATTTGAGAAAGATCCATACAGTACTTCCTGAGAAAGGACGATAACAAAGTTTCATGGGAAAATTCAAGATGGCTGCCTGTTGGCCATACTGGATTTTCGAATCGGACCAGAAAAGGTATCTTGCACAACTAGACCTCAAGGGGAACCTGTGTACCAAATTTGAGAAAGAGCCATGAAGTAGTTCCTGAGAAATCGCGATAACAAGGTTTCATGGGGAAATCCAAGATGGCTACCTGGTGGCCATATTGGATTTTCGAATCGGACCAGAAAGGTATCTTGCACAACTAGACCCCAAGGGGAACCTGTGTACCAAATTTGAGAAACATCCATGAAGTAGTTCCTGAGAAATCGTGATAACAATGTTTCATGGGGAAATCCAAGATGGCTGCCTGGTGGCCATATTGGATTTTCGAATCGAACCAGAAAATGTATCTTGCACAACTAGACCCCAAGGGGAACCTGTGTACCAAATTTGAGAAAGATCCGTGAAGTAGTTCTTGAGAAATCGCGATAACAAGGTTTCATGGGGAAATCCAAGATGGCTACCTGGTGGCCATATTGGATTTTCGAATCGGACCACAAAAGGTATCTTACACAACTAGACCCCAAGGGAAACCTGTGTACCAAATTTGAGAAAGATCCATGCAGTACTTCCTGAGAAATGATGATAACAATGTTTCATGGGGAAATCCAAGATGGCTGGCTGGTGGCCATATTGGATTTTCGAATCGGACCAGAAAAGGTATCTTGCACAACTAGACCCCAAGGGGAACCTGTGTACCAAATTTGAGAAAGATCCATGCTGTAGTTCCTGAGAAATCGCGATAACAAGTTTTCATGGGGAAATCCAAGATGGCTGCCTGGTGGCCATATTGGATTTTCGAATCGGACCGAGAAAGGTATCATGCACAACTAGACCCTAAGGGGAACCTGTGTACCAAATTTGAGAAAGATGCATGCAGTACTTCCCGAGAAATGACGATAACAAAGTTTCATGGGGAAATCCAAGATGGCTGCCTGGTGGCCATATTGGATTTTCGAATCGGACCAGAAAAGGTATCTTGCACAACTAGACCCCAAGGGGAACCTGTGTACCAAATTTGACAAAGATCCATAAAGTAGTTCCTGAGAAATCGCGATAACAAGAATTGTTTACTGACGGACTGACTGACGGACGGACGAAAAGTGAATCACCATCTGCTGATGGTGGGCTAAAAAACCATCACAAAGCTGAAAAGTAATACTTCAAACATAAAATGTCTAATAAAAACCTTTCCCTTCACAAAGCTGAGAGTGATACAGTGTAACCTCGCTATAACGCTGTTATTGGGGGGGCCAAATTTGAACCACCTTATAGATTTTCAGCCCTATAAAAGGGTAGGGCTGATATGCATCTGTTAATTTGGGGGACACGGCAGCACCTGCCTCATATCAGAATCAGCCCTATATCGAGGCACCTTATAGCGAGGTTAGACAGTACTTTAAACATATAATGAGGCTGTCTACTAAAAATTTCAAACATATAATGTTGTCCAATAAAATCCATCACAAAGCTGAAGCTGCATGGGGCATGGAGGATAATATGCAGAAAATACTACAGAGTAAAGGCAAGACGGAAACACGATGAAAGTATAAAGCATCAATACGAAGCTGCGCATCTGAAAACCCCTCGGCTCTGGGCGCCAGCCATTCATAATGTATTCAATTTGAAGCAAGACTTCAGGAACACCAAGCAGTCAAGTGACAAATATACAGATTATGAAAAAATTTGCCATTAGAAATGGCCTCTAAGGCTTATGTCCAATCAGAGAAGTCGGTATTCATTACATAAGTCTGTTGATGCATCGATGATGTATACCAAATTTTGTCATAGAGCATTTGAAAATTATCAGAGATAGAGATCATTAATGATTTCGCATAAATTAAAGATGGCCGCCCATCCTTCCACCACTCAGAGAAACTGATGTGGTTATTCATTGCAAGTGTCTTGATACATGGATGCTGTATACCAAGTTTCATATAGAACACTGAAATGGTATCAAAGATATACATCAAAGATTTTGCATAAATTAAAGATGGCCACCAAGGTTTCCGCCCAATCAGAAACACCAGAACTGCCATTTATCGTAAGTCTATTGATGCATCGATGATATATGCCAAATTTTACATCGAACACTCGAACGGTATCAGAGATAGAGATCATTAAATGATTTCGCATAAATTAAAGATGGCCGCCCATCCTTCCTGCCACTCAGAGGAACTGATGTGGTTATACATTGCAGGTCTCTTGATACATCGATGCTGTATACCAAGTTTCGTATAGAACACTTGAATGGTATCAAAGATATATATCATTAAAGATTTTGCATAAATTAAAGATGGCCGCCAAGGTTTCCACCGAATCAGGGGAACTGGTTTGGTCATTCCTTTGAAGTTTCTTGATGCATCGATGATCTATACCAAGTTCACACACGGAACAGTGAAATGGTACCCAAGATACACAAGATTAATGATTTCGCATAAATTAAAAATGGCCGCCAAAGTTTCCAACCAATCAGGTCCAGATTCAATAGGGTTCTGGGTCATGAGCATATGGATGTGCAGTGCAAGTTTGGTGTGCCTAGGGTAAGTCGTTCTAAAGATATCTTGGTAACGAGAAAGCTGTGATGTTTTCGCATAAATTAAAGATGGCCACCAAAGTTTCCAACCAATCAGGTCCAGATTCAATAGGGTTCTGCGTCACGCGCATACGGATGTGCACTGCAAGT
>JAVTVY010020267.1:0-78004 GCA_036873755.1 Hanleya hanleyi
CCAGGATAGCCCAACAATGGACATGCTTCACTAAGCAGCAATAGCTGGTGCCTACATGTAGTCTCTGGGACCGGTCATCCCCAGGATAGCCCAACAATGGACATGCTTCACTAAGCAGCAATAGCTGGTGCCTACTCTCTGGGACCTGTCATTCCCAGGATAGCCCAACAATGGACATGCTTTACTAAGCAGCAATAGCGGGTGCCTACATGTAGTCTCTGGGACCGGTCATTCCCAGGATAGCCCAACAATGGACATGCTTCACTAAGCAGCAATAGCTGCATGGTGCCTACATGTAGTCTCTGGGACCGGTCATTCCCAGGATAGCCCAACAATGGACATGCTTCACTAAGCAGCAATAGCTGGTGCCTACATGTAGTCTCTGGGACCTGTCATTCCCGGGATAGCCCAACAATGGACATGCTTCACTAAGCAGCAATAGCTGGTGCCTACATGTAGTCTCTGGGACCTGTCATTCCCAGGATAGCCCAACAATGGACATGCTTCACTAAGCAGCAATAGCTGGTGCCTACATGTAGTCTCTGGGACCTGTCATTTCCAGGATAGCCCAACAATGGACATGTTTCACTAAGCAGCAATAGCTGGTGCCTAGTCTCTGGGACCTGTCATTCCCAGGATAGCCCCACAATGGACAAGCTTCACTGAGAGGCAATAGCTGGTGCCTACTCTCTGGGACCTGTCATTCCCAGGATAGCCCAACAATGGACATGCTTCACTAAGCAGCAATAGCGGGTGCCTACATGTAGTCTCTGGGACCGGTCATTCCCAGGATAGCCCAACAATGGACATGCTTCACTAAGCAGCAATAGCTGCATGGTGCCTACATGTAGTCTCTGGGACCGGTCATTCCCAGGATAGCCCAACAATGGACATGCTTCACTAAGCAGCAATAGCTGGTGCCTACATGTAGTCTCTGGGACCTGTCATTCCCGGGATAGCCCAACAATGGACATGCTTCACTAAGCAGCAATAGCTGGTGCCTACATGTAGTCTCTGGGACCTGTCATTCCCAGGATAGCCCAACAATGGACATGCTTCACTAAGCAGCAATAGCTGGTGCCTACATGTAGTCTCTGGGTCCTGTCATTCTCACGATAGCCCAACAATGGACATGCTTCACTAAGCAGCAATAGCTGGTGCCTACATGTAGTCTCTGGGACCTGTCATTTCCAGGATAGCCCAACAATGGACATGTTTCACTAAGCAGCAATAGCTGGTGCCTACATGTAGTCTCTGGGACCTGTCATTCCCAGGATAGCCCAACAATGGACATGCTTCACTAAGCAGCAATAGCTGGTGCCTACATGTAGTCTCTGGGTCCTGTCATTCTCACGATAGCCCAACAATGGACAAGCATCACTGAGCATCAGTACCTGGTGCTTGTCTGAGTCCAATCATTCTCAAGATAGCCCAACAATGCACATGCTTCACTGAGCAGCAACAGCTGGTGCCTAGTCTCTGACATGTCATTCCCAGGATAACCAAACAATGGACATGCTTCACTGAGCAGCATTAGGTGGGGCCTAGTCTCTGGGTCATGTCATTCCCACAATAGCCCAACAATGGACATGCTTCACAAAGCAGCAGTAGCTGATGCCTAGTCTCTGGGTACTGTCATTTCCAGTATACCCAACAATGGACATGCTTCAATGAGCATCAGTAGCTGGTGCCTAGTCTCTGGGTAGTCATTCCCAGGATAGCCCAACAATGGACATCCTTCAATGCACATCAGTAGCTGTTGCCTAGTCTCTGCAGTCATTCCCAGCATAGCCCAACAATGGACATGCTTCAATGAACATCAGTAGCTGGTGCCTAGTCTCTGGGTAGTCATTTCCAGGATAGCCCAACAATGGACATGCTTCAATGAACATCAGTAGCTGGAGCCCAGTCTCTGGGTCCTGTCAATCCCAGTATATCCCAACAATGGACATGCTTCAATGAACATCAGTAGCTGGTTCCTAGAATCTGGGTCCTGTCATTCTATAAATTTCACTAACTATCTTTTTAGTTCTTAGAATAAATAACATATCCATGCCAGAGTATTTAGACTCAGTTGACATAAAGATGTTTTTTTCTAATTCCAAGTCTAAAAATGTTGTTCCATAAAATTAGCAGAGATATGTACAGTAGATCAAATTATCACGCATAAGGGGGACCAAAATAACTCATTACACTGACACTGTGGACCAGGCACATGACCTACTGTTGTCAAGCAAAGTGATCCATTATTATAGTATTATTGCTAGAAGGTTGCACTAAAATTATTCAAATAGTAGGTTGAAAGAAAATTAATAAAGCAGATGCTATCAATCTAATTTCTCATAAATCCGGGGCAGTACGACTGATGATAATCGGAAGGAAACCTTTGTGATGGTTGAATGTTAACAGGGTGATTGACTTATTAGAATAGAAATGTACAGAATGTACACAAATAATCCGGAAGCTGAATATTCCCCCCGTTACGAATGAAAATCTGCTAATGATTGAATCAGGTAGTATTTTTCTGTTGATACATAGGTATATAACATGTTAATCACCATAGATACCACATTCCTGGCATACTGATTGGCTATCATAGGCACACCAATCATTTGTTTTGTTGCATAATACATTTACATCAATTTCTGCTAAGGTTGCTAGGGAACCAAAATCCCTTGCCAATACTATGGGTGATTAATAACACTGCATATCTGCCAAGATATGGGATATCAAATCAATCATATAAGTGGAAGAATTTGTTATTTATGTACCATTATCAATTAAAGTCATTATTCTGCTGGGTGTTCCAATTCCTAAATGAACCACAGTCTTCTGTAAGAACTCTTGTTGTGCACTGAGCTGAAATAAGACAGAAAAAGCATCAAACACAGGAAGGAAGCAATCAGAGATTGCTCAATTGTATGCCCCCCCCTTCCACTTTAATCCGACACTGCCCCGCCATTGTTCTGTTCTTTATTGGTTGGTGGAGGCCTAATTTGGATAATTATAAAAATTCTGTTTCAGTCACTTTTTTGCCATGTCTCACATAATACATATTCCAAATATCAAGCAACAAGTGATAATACGATGCTTCGATGCAAGATGGTCGCCAGGGCTTTCGCCAAATCCGAAAATGTGACCTGGTTATGAGACCTACATTCCTTGGGAGTATATTGTGGTGAAATTATGAAGCGATCAGTGAATTTTGTACCCAATTCACTGTTTTTGGGGCAATTTCATACTTCAGGACCTATGTTGTCTGCTTTGGAATGTAAAATAACATATAATATAGCCATTTTCCTGGTTCAAATCAGTTATGGACTGAGATCCAGCTTGGGCAAATAAATATATCCCATTCACTTAGGTTTAAACGAAGGGCCATAACTCTTGAAAATATAACCGAAAACAGAGAAACTTCACGCTACACACCTATGGGTCACTGACCACATATCATGCGTATTTCATACTTGTTCATACAATATTAACCGAGATCCAGCCCTACAAATCCCAATTCACAAAGATTTGAAGAAAAAGGGCCATAACTCTTGAAAATATAGGCGAAATGTGGAGAAACTTCACGCTGCACAACTACAGGGCACTGATCACATATCCTGCAAATTTCATAATTGTTCATACAATATTCACCGAGATCCAGCCCGGACAAGTTCCAATTCACAAAGATTTGAAGAAAAAAGGGTCATAACTCTTGAAAATATATGCGAAACGTGGAGAAACTTCACGCTGCACAACTACAGGGCACTGATCACATATCCTGCAAATTTCATAATTGTTCATACAATATTCACCGAGATCCAGCCCGGACAAGTTCCAATTCACAAAGATTTGAAGAAAAAAGGGCCATAACTCTTGAAAATATATGCGAAACGCGGAGAAAATTCACGCTGCACAACTACAGGGCACTGACCACACATCCTGCAAATTTCATAATTGTCCATACAATATTAACCGAGATCCAGCCCGGACAAGTCCCAATTCACGGAGAATTCAGGAACAAAGGGCCATAACTCTTGAAAATATAAGCGAAACGTGGAGAAACTTTACGCTGCACAACTGTGGGTCATTGACCACATATCATGCAAATTTCATACTTGTCCATACAATATTAACCAAGATCCAGCCCGGACAAGTCCCATTCACAGAGATTTCAGAAAAAGGGCCATAACTCTTGAAAATTATACCGGAACTCGGAAAAAACTCCACGCTGCACAACTACGAGCCACTGGCCACATTCCATGCAAGTTTCGATCCTGTCCATCAAATATTAACCGAGATATTGCCCGGACAAGAAATTCGGACGGACAGACGGATGGACAGACGGACGGACAAAGCGATCGCTATATGCCCCCCCTCTAGTTAGAGGGGGGGCATAATTATGGCAACTGAATCAAATGATTCAAGACTACAGATGAGTAACAATAACTGTATGACAGGATGTAAATGGGCTGTTAATGGCAGCATTAGATAATATTCTAGCAAAATAAAGTGTCGATTAAATCTTTTATGGCAACAAAGAAAGTCCCACTCAGTATAACCACATTTACAAAATGTACCTGTGACTGAAAACAGCAATTCAAATGGGTTATTTTTACTTTTTTTCAATTTTTGTTTTAAAACTTTTATGGTTTGTTGTCTCATGAAACTAGATCATGGTCAGTTCATTGATGACTTTGTATAAGAGTGCCACAACTAATTTTATTCGACAGAGAGAATGAATCAGTTGTAATTTGAATCGAGATGTATGTTTAGAAGTTCAGACTGCACAAGGCCCGTCATTGTCTACCGAGCCTCTTGCACCAGCCTGACTGACTGACTGGGCCTGTGAACAACATCTTCATTTTATCCAGTCAATTTCTACGTTCCCACTTCGAACCTGCCTTGATTTATCTGGACCCCTTCAATGTTCAAATAACTTATAAATAGACACGAGACGTCACTGACCTCGAAAACATTTGAAATTCGAAAGGGGTCGCACAAGAGTGTTATTGATTGGCTGACCTAATTAGTGGGCACCATATTAGGAGAAAGGACGTCGCTAATATAGGATGATGTCACCCTATGTGACTTCACTCGCAATCGATGTGTACGTTCTGATTGGTTCTTCTGTCGTTAGCTGGTGAAATTTACACCCGGATTTTGAACGCTGAAGGGGTCAGATAAACTCAAGGAAAAGAAGCCCGAAGTGGGAAACGTAGAAATTGACTGGATAAAATGAAGATGGTGAACAAGGATTTAGGAAGCTAATAGATTTCTCGTTTTTCACCAACCGATGACAGCACTCAAAAGAAAGCACATGGCTTAGCGTGTAATTTTTGGGTTTAGCCAACTGCAGCATCTGTTTAAAATAGGCGGGTAGTTCTCAGTCTGTATAAGTCAAACAGACTGTCCAGGTGTCTACATGCTACCATTGGAAGTGCAATCATGTTCACATAGCTCAAGGGTGACAACTCTGTTGTACATAGAATAATCAAAATCAGTATTACTTACCTCCCTTGTTTCAATCATTATTGACCAGGCTGTTTAATGTTTTTTATAAGACACCTCAATAAAAAATGTATTATGCAGACATGGTAGTTTGGAATTTAATGCAGGAATCCTTACAAACCATTAATCTAATTTTTGTTGACCTTATAATAATAAATACCTTTGCATGTTTAGCAAATAATTTTGCTAATCTTCCTTTTCCATCCCGGAAATCTGTAACCTGCCTGAAGTTTGGCAAAATGAAAGTAATTACATTTGAGTAAGGAATTTCAAATTAAAGACTGTATACATACTATAAGTGTTTACCAGTCCACACATAGATGTATGTCTGTATCATCCACTATTAGTACTCTATGCATGTCTGAGTCTCACATGTACTATTTGGGATGAAAAATAAACAGAAGTCAAACATAAAGAAATTTTTGAATCAGCAGAAGGGAACTACTATTACAGCAGATGGAAATTACTGTATTGTAACAGAAGGCAACTACTGTATTACAGCAGATGGCATCTAATATATTACAACAGATGGGAACTCCTCAATAAGATGGCTACAATGGGTGAGTGAGTGAATACGATTTAACGTCGCTTTCAACTATATTTCAGTCATATCACGACGTTGGGTCCTATTCTTTTTCACACCCGGGAACCGCACGGGTGGTGGCTACAATGGTATTGCAGCAGATCATAACTACAGTACTGTATTACAGCAAATCAGAAACACACTCGTCGCTACATAGCTGAAATATTGCTGAATGCGACGTTAAATCTTAATTCTCTCCCTCTCTCTCAGAACTACTATATTATACATACAAACTGATGCTGTACTACATTTTATGTGTTAGTAGATGGGAACTACTGTATTACATCAGATGGGAACTATTGTATTACCGACAATGGGAACTATTGCATTAAAGTAGATAGAAACTACTGTATTACAGACAATGGGAACAATTGTGTTAGTAGATGGGAACTACTGTATTACATCAGATGGGAACTATTGTATTACAGACAATGGGAACCATTGCATTAAATGGGAACAATTGTGTTAGTAGATGGGAACTACTGTATTACATCAGATGGGAACTACTTTATTACAGACAATGGGAACTATTGTGTTAAAGTAGATGAAAACTACTGTATTTGCAAGATGGCGGAACTAAGAGGTCGTCTGTGTTTTAGCTCCGCAAAGTTTTTACTGTTTTTATGGATTTTAATCATCGGGGCATCTGAATTTTATACCTACAACAGCTGTGAACGTTACGCACACAAGGTTCGCGCAAAAAGACGCTTTATTGGACGGCGAATTTCTTATTACAGTAATTCTGAGTCTACTCTCCAGCTTGACCGAGTATCCTTACTGTGTATTCATGGAGAAATACACCCAAATCCGGGACCCAACAACAACAACGACAGGGATAATAACAGATCTGCAGTGAGTATATATTATCAGAACTGCCAGAGTGTAGCAGGCAAACTTCCCGAACTGCAAATCTTTCAAAGTGACAGGACTTTCGATATTTTCGCTCTCACTGAAACCTGGTTAAAGTCACATATATCTGATGGAGAAGTTTTCGATGAAAGCTATTATAGAGTACATCGACGAGACAGGGAAACCACACCAGTTGAGAAAGACAGAGGAGGTGGTGCTCTACTGGCTCCCATCCCAACGTCGATATGATCTAGAGACAAATATGGAGAATTTGTGGGTGGAAATTTCATTAGCGCACAGAAAGCTTTTTATTGGTGTTCTGTATGCTCCACCTGACAATGTGGTGAAATGTGTTGAAGACTTCCACGATTCTCTGAATAACGTTGTTTTGCAGTGCAGTGAAAATGATCTGATTTTATTACTTGGGGACTTCAACATGTCTGATTATATTCACTGGGTAAAAACAACTCAATCGCATTGTGATCTCATTATTAAAACCTCCAGTGCTAAAGTCGACCAATTATCACAACTCATGCTGGAGTTCGATTTACAACAATACAATAGTCATCCAACTTGTGGTAACAACGTCCTGGACCTGGAAACTGTTGATATCGTGAGTCCCCCAGCCGTGCGATCAAATCACCGACCTGTGAACATTGACATAATGGTTCCAGGCATTTCACGTTCCACCGGTGATGACCGCTTTGTCTTTAATTACAAAAAAGCTGACTGGGAGCATTTACATGTACGTCTAAATTGTTATCCTGTTACCCGTGGTCAACACTTTCTTCTTTTAACGTCAACGACTGTGTGCAGTATTTCTACGATTACCTCTATTGTGCAATTAACGAGGCAGTCCCTAAAGTCAAGGTTAAAAACAAGAAATACCCACAATGGTACGACAATGATCTCACCAGCGTGTTACGAGACAAAGAGAAAGCAAGACAAAAGTTTAAACGAACCAAACACCCTGATGACTATTCAAATTTCTCTGAACTGCGCTCGATTTTCAATGACTTGAAAAATTTCAAATATGCCGAATACTTGTCACAGATCGAGAACGATTTAAACGGCAATAGTAAACGTTTTTGGAGCTTCATTCGATCTAGTAGAAAATGTTCTTCAATCCCATCTACTATGTCTTATGACGGTACAACAGCTGATAATCCTGCAGATATAGCAAACATGTTCAATGAATATTTTCACTCTGTTTTCTCCACTGACCACGATTCTGATTATCTACCCGGGTTTAAACCTGTAAATCAAAGTACATTACAGTTTATTGATGTTAAATATGACGAAGTTTTAGAGATTTTAACATCTACAGATGTTCGTAAGGCCTGTGGTCCTGATGACATATCAGGTATTGTACTAAAGGAGTGTGCGGAACGGCTAGCTCTCCCACTTTGTATCATATTTAATAAATCTCTTTCCACTGGTGTATGCCCGAGTCTCTTCAAAAGAGCAAATGTTATATCTATTTTTAAATCAGGGGAAAAGGAAAATGTAAAAAGCTATGCCTATTTCCCTTTTACCATTATTTTCGAAAAAGTTTTAGAACGTGTTGTTCACAACCAGTTGTATAATCATGTAAAACTGTACATCACTGATTTTCAGCATGTTTTGTTAAAGGTCGCTCGACATGCACAAATCTTGTGTCATACATTGATCAACTGAGCAAGTCCATCGATAACAAAAAACAAGTAGATGCTGTATACATTGATTTTTCCAAAGCCTTTGATTCTGTTTGTCATCGTTTTTTATTACACAAACTTAAGGGTTATGGTCTCGATGGACCTCTGCTACAGTTTTGTTCGTCTTACCTGTCCAACAGAGAACAATGTGTTGCTTTATCCGGTTTTAATTCCTGTTTTCTCCCTGTAAAGTCTGGAGTCCCTCAAGGCTCAATTCTTGGACCGCTGGTGTTTGTCTTATTTGTCAATGATCTTCCAAATGCATTAGCACACTCTTGTATATCCATGTACGCAGATGATTCCAAAATTTTCAAAGAGATCTCCACACTGCATGACTGTCTTTTACTTGAGCGAGATGTGTGTAATGTTGCCATATGGTGCCTCAACTGGAAACTCGCGTTAAACATATTGAAATGCTTGTATCACTTTTACCACAAAGAAAAATGTTATTATACACAATTATGTTTTAAATGACCTTGTCTTAGAAAGAGTAAGTCAGATAAAGGATCTAGGTGTTCTTTTATCATCTAATCTTAATTTTGGTACTCATGTTGAAAACGTATGTTCCAAAGCATTTCGCATGGTTGGTTTTATCAAGAGGACATGCAAATATTTTAAATCTGTTGATACCTTACGTTCTCTCTTTGTTTCTCTTGTGAGAAGCAACCTGGAATACTGTTCCTCTGTCTGGGCTCCCCACGCCGTTTGTCATATTGACCACCTGGAGCGCATTCAGAAGAGCTTTTTAAAATTCTTATATTTTAAAGCTGGAAGGAGTCCTGATAATGTTACCTATTTACAGATGTGTAGGGATTTTAATTTACAGACTCTTAGCCACCGTAGAATGATTTTAGATTTGTCACTTTTACATGGTATTGTCAATGCATGTTTTAACTGTTCTTATCTTCTTAGTCAGATTCCATTTTACGCTCCCTCAAGGAGACTTCGTAACTCTCAGCCATTTTATATACCCTTTTCTAGAATCGATCTTAGAAAACACTCGTTTGTCCCTCGTGCTTTAAGACAATATAATTATGTTTGTAACCTGGTGGACGTTGATCTTTTCACCTCCAAGCAGAGTTTTAAGCGGTGTACTGTATCAATAGTTACTTTGACAATATACAAAACTAATTTTATTCATTGAAACTCACACTTATATTGTTTTACGGTTGTTGTATATGTTTTTACTTACCTATGTTCTACAATGCTTCTTAAATTATGCAGTCTCACTTGTTCAATTATGCGCACAATATGTATCTTAAATATCCAATTCATGCACCCTGTATATAGCGTTTTAATAACCTGTAACTGGATTTCGCTCCGTTGGTTATTTATTGAATAAATAAATAAATAAATAAATAAATTACAGTAGCTGGGAGCTTTTGTGTTGAAGTAGATGAGAACTACTGTTACAATATTACATTGTACATCAGATGAGAACTATTGTGTTGAAGTAGATGTGAACTATTGTATTACAGTAGATGAGAACTATTGTGTTGAAGTAGATGTGAACTATTGTATTACAGTAGATGGGAACTATTGTGTTAAAGTAGATGGGAACTACTATATTACATCTGTATTATAACAGAAGGTAACTGCTGCATGTATGCAATTGTAGCATATGAGAACTAAACAGCAAATAGGACCTACTCGATTACAGTGGATGGAAACTAACTGTATTACAGTAAATAGGAACTACTGGATTACAGTAGATGGGAACTACTGGATGAGAGCACTGCAGATAGGAACCACTATATTGTAGTAGATGGGAACTAATGTCTTACAGTAGATGGGACCTACTATTACAGCAAATGGAGACAGCTGTAATGCAGCAGACCGGAACTATTGATTCACTGTACATGGGAACTACTATTACAGACAAGAACTTAACTAAATGGCAGAGTCATTTAGGGCTCACATGCTGATTAGACTACATAGTTAATCTTGTGTTGGATTGGTGAAGAACATTTTATGTGATGGCCACAATTGCGCATCCCATAAGTGTGGAAATGGTGGGGTAGGTTGAGGCTTAGTTGGGAGTTAGAGGGTGGGGTTCAGTTCTCAGAGGGTAGGGACTACCCTGCACAAGTAATGGATGTCTCCCTCAAGTGTACAATGATGTAACCTTTCAGAAGCAATAAGGTTATGGGGTTTGGGAGATAAGAGGGTGGGGCTCAGTTCGCTGGGGGTGAGGACTACCCCTCTGGAGTAATGGATGTGTCCCATAAGTATGTTTAGCGAGCTTAGCCAAAAGCAGAAACTAACCAGAAGCAGAAACAAAATTTAACCAGTCCAGAGAAAAACTTGGGCAAGTGAGTGAGTGAGATAGAGAGAGGGGCTCAGTTCCCAGGGACTGGGGACCTACCTACTTCAGTAATGCCGTTATGGATGTTCCCCATAAATACATTGTTTATTTCGCAAGCAAAGAAAATTTTAGTCCCCAGAGCAAGGTGGGGATCAAAAACTTCAACCAGCACAGAGAGTAACTTTAACTGGCCCAGTGAAAAGCTTTAAACAGAAGAACTTTAAGCCCAAAGACAGACAGAGTTTGCATTATCCTATCTCTTCTAATTTTTCGAAGAGCATGTTTAGACTTAGCAGATAAAAAACATCTTTATGTCAAACATGTGAACATACCTGACGAGATCGACTGATCGTATAGCTGAGCTGGAGAGTATGATCAGTAAAGGAGAGCCAGGTTCTGGCTCAAGTTTGTCCCCTTTCTTCACCATTTTGTTCCACTTGGGTAAAATTTGTTTCAAGTATGCAGATGGCGGAAGATTATCACTGTTGGGAGTGCCAACATGTGCATCTGTGGATAATGATAGAATCCAGAATTAGGCATACTGAATAAAACAACTGCTCCAAAACAATATCATTCCTTTCCTTATTGGACCTAACATGATTATAATAACATCCAAATATGTTGGAATGATTGAATCTTAGTATACATTTTTTACATTAACTGATATCTAACCTAAGAATGATTCATAATACTGGCCACTGTTATAAGCCCCATATTAATCAGCAGCAGTTTTCTTCAATGTTATGACAGACTCAATATTCAGAGAAACTCATGTTCCTTTGATGTATGCAACAACTATCAAGTCACTTCAATTTTTTGTAGAATATTACAGAAGGCACCAATCAGCATTGAGAGCACAACAGGTTGTTCCCTCATGGTCTAACTCCTGCACATCAAGGTCCATTTGCATTTACATCCCAAGATATCATAATAATATCAGTAATCACGAAATTTGAAAATCAATTTTCATATTCCTAAGCTTAAACTTAGCTTCACATACCTTATTGCTTTTGTGTGATTACGCAATATCCTTTGTAATACCTTAACACAGAACAAAAAACAAAAAAATAGTCACTGTGGTCCCCCATTGCCCATGCACGAATACCCAGTATCCTCTCTGATCTGACCGCACAACTTCCTTCTTTCCTATTCCAACGTACATGTAGTGTGAGTAACCCAGTAGCGGGGAGGCATCATGGTATGTGATGGTGAGTTAAAGATCAGAATTTTTTTCAAATTTTTCAAATTTCTTATGCTGTTAAACTGACCTTCACATACCTTATTGCTACAATATCATAGCAGGATGGAGGGAAATCTGTGACTGAACTGAGAAGAATCACGGCATAGGCAGAAGAGGAAAACAAGAGTCAGCCAGACTACCGATTACCATGAAGACGTGACAAAAGGCAGTATCACCTGACCTGGTTTACGAGGTCACATGCTCAAGCTGACAGAAGCATTAGACCATGAACCCCCTCCCTCCCCTTTTTTGACAATGGGGAGAGCATGAACTTACTACTTTTGAAAATTTGTTAAAACACTAGGAGGTCTAGTGCATGTTTATGGATGGGTCAGTAACGGACAGGGTAGCCACCTCTAGTTCCAGGGTGTAGATATCCCGTCTCATCAGCGTCAGATCCTGGAGGTAGTGAGAAACAAATGTGACAGTACTCCTCCAGTAGCAGGCCCTCATAATGTCGGTCAGGGATCTATTGGTCCATAGAGGCCAGGATGCCACTAGAGCCCTGCATGACCTCATGAGCCGAGACCTTGGAGAGTAACTGCCTCCACAGGTATGTCCGTATGCTAAACGAATAGTTTTGGAAAAGCCAGGAAGAAATCATATTTTTTTATATCTCCTGCTTAGATGGGGGACTGAAAGGGATAAACACATGCATCTGCTCTGCTCTCCGCTCGTGGATACGTGCTAGGTAGCACGAGAGAGATTTCAAAAGATACATAACTCTGCTGACAAGATGTTAGACAGAGCAGAGATGAGAACTCCCAGGGAAGTGATTCTTAAAGAGATCGGTTCTTGGTGACAAACTCTGGGAGGGTAGACAATGCCATCCAGGTCCACTGCACATTATATCTCTTAGACTTGAAGTCCAGTGCATGGATTTATGAAACGCGAGCAACCATGTGAAAGCGATCAGAAATACTGTCTTGTAAGAGAGATACTTAATCTCACAAGTGCCGACTGGTTCAAATGGAGGTTCAAACAACCATCTAAAAACCAGAGCCAAATTCCATTTCGTGAGCTGCAGCATTCGAGTAGGCATTTCCACCAGGAAGGAACAAAAATGGTGGAAAGTTCGACGTCGAGCGATGGGTTGACACCTGTGGACAGTTGGATAGCGCTGGAAATTGCGGACCGATAGCTCTGCTGTCGACCATCGATGGAACAAGTTGCCTGTCATGGAACAGATGCAAAAAGAAATCTGCTACCTGGTGAACAGAGGCACTGGTTGGAACAATTCCTCACTCAGAACAACAGGCGGCAAAGATCTTCCGTTTGTCCTGGTAGACCGCCGAGCCTGTTGTTGAAGCTCTGGTGGACCGGACCATCCTTTCAGATGCTTAGAGCCAGCCTTAGTGAGCTGATGCTGGAGCACTTGAACATGTTTAGTTGAAACAACAGGGAGTTCGAGAGATACAGGCTGGATCTCGGCTGCCAGAGCAGGTTTCCCCAAAGCCGAAGTTGACGAAGCACGTCTATGAGAAGACCAATCAGGTATGGAAACCATGATGGGCAAGCGGGCCACTACAGAGCCACTAGATAGATCATGCCTGTATGTGCTTGGATCTTCCGAAGAATTCGCGACACGACTGCTAGCGGCAGATACGCATACACATGTCAGAGTAGTCCAGAGACAGAGCATCGACTGCCAGGGCTGCTGGATCCAGAACAGGAGACACATTATCTGATTGGGCCTGGACAACACGAGTCCACCAGGAGATTCAGATGACCGGGAATGTGATGAGCTCGAACAGAAATTCTGTTGCTTCAACATAGGATGAAGAATTTCTGTTTTTGATACAGTAGCTGGGGGAATGGGTTTCCCCCTGCTTATTTATGTGGGACAGCACAGTTGTATTGTCTGTTGCCACTATCAAGCATTGGTTCTTGAGGTCGGGAAGAAACTCCTGGATGACCAGGTTCATGCCTGGAACTCCAGTACGCAGGGGTCCCAGCCAAGTTTGATAAAAAAAATATAGGAAAAATAGGAATTTTTTTCATAAAAAATAGGAGTTTTATAGGAATTTTTAACATGAAAAAATAGGAAATATAGGAGATACAGCTTAAATTTTCACTTTATTTCTGCTTGACATACCTATTTACATTCAATTGTGGCCTCCTCCTCCCTTCAGCCACCCTATCCACCCAAATTTTTAATGGGGATGATATTACACCAGACATAGTAAGTTGTTACTTCAACAAGTCTGATTGAAAAGAGATCTACAAAAACGTTCCTCCTCTTGCCTTGATACTATGTATATCTGGGCTCAAGAGTTAGATCCTGTGCCATAAGTACATCTTTGAGACCATCGCAAGAGGAGTAACTGAAATGTGAATTAATCACTTTCAATGTCCAGATCAGTTCCGCCTTTGTTGTCACATCCTTGCGTGACAAACAAACTAATGACCCTTGGCTTCCTTGGCTTGATTCAGGAAAGGACGTTGAACTTGAAGCAGAAGCAGAAGAAGTTGTCGATCGAGCAAACGCCAGTGTCATCTGGGAACCACCTAGTATTTCTTTGTCTCGCTTCTGGTGACCTTTACATTTAGAATGTTGCACAAGTTGTTGAAGACCCTGGTTATCACATCGAACTTCGGAATTGCAGAGAGAGCAAAATGCAGAATGAACAGAAGTTTTGCTTGGCTGACACCAATCAGAAAGCTTGCACCCATGTCCACTTTTTAGCCAAAATGGGTTGAATCGGGTTCTCCCACCCGGCATTATGAAGCTGGCCTGTCTGAAAGAGGACATATACATTGGTTAGTTGATTTAATATACATCAAATTATAAAAGCTCTAAGTAAGAGAGAACTGTCAAGAAAATTGTAATGCTGAACACGCACACATGCGATGAAAATGACAAAAAATGGTAAATTCAACATGATGGTCTTACCAGTTTTCTTCAGATTATATCTGAAAAGAGGAAAGGGTGGGTAAAACCTGCATACATACAAGATATAGTTATGAAGATGGCATGGAATCCTTGGCACGCACATTCAATGGATGAAGGCACAGACTGCTTCAGATCTGCAAATATAAGGCCTGCCTATCCACAATCTCCATCCCCCACCGGTACCCCACTCACTCCCTTCATCCCCGCCTCCTTCCCCAGTTGTGTTTTTGATTCAGTGAAATGAATAATAATGCAATAACAAAATAACAGTGGTCATTAGTTAAAAGAACTAACAAAATGTGACTGTCAATGAATTAATAATAAATTTGAACTGAACTCAGTGAAAGAAAGCATAGCATGCAACACAAAATATTATACAATAATTGTTAATATTTAGTCAATTCATATTGAAGTTTCGAGCAAAGTTGAACCTTTTCCTGCATGTATTATAAGTAAGTTCTTCTGAACAGGACACTTTACCTGAATGTTCAACTATGATGAATCGTATATTTATCCAACAATTTGAGTTTCAAGTTATAAGTTCTTTGAAATATCAAGTAGCCAATAGTATAAAGCAAATATACTTGCCATTTCCAGTCATCAGAACATTGACATCATCCACCTTCGAAGACTGCCAGCATACAAGATGGTAGATGAATGAAGAATGCGAAAATCACCCGTCTGGGAAATATCTGTTACCAACAGTGCGCGTAAATATGTGACATGTATTTTTTGTAGCAATATGGGGGAAAAAATAGGAAATATAGGATTTTTTTCCAAAAAATAGGAGATTTATAGGATCCTATAAAAAAATAGGAAAAAATAGGAAATATAGGAGGACTGGGACCCCTGCAGTACGCCTCTCTGAGACTTCCTCTGGCTTTCATTACATAAGCGGCGTATATCGACCTCGAACCAATTGATGCATCCATGAACAAGTGATGGGATGGCTGAAATGGTAGGAAGGAGACACCTGTGATACCATTCGCTGGCCACTGCCACCAGTGTAGGAGATGTTTCACATCCTCACAGGACAATCGGATTGAAGTGTCTTTTCGGCCAAAAATCGCTGAGGTGCATTGACAATAGTCGAAGCTGCAAACGGCCCTGTGGGGTCACATCCTGAGTGGAAGTTAACAAGTCGATAATTGCAGTGAAGCAGAGAGCAGATCACTGAGGTGCTGACATGAATGCTGGCACTAATATCTGGAACTTATTCCAGTGGTCTTTGGGAGGTTTCGCTAATGCCGTATAGGGTGTTTTACGATACCCCTAGAAAGACTCGAAGCTGGGATGGTGTCATCTCCGACTTGTCCTTGTAAGGAAGTAAGCCCAGGGCAATTAGGATCTTAAATGAATTTGGTGTCCTTGTAAAGTTGGTCCCTGCACTGAATCCGGATAAGAGAATCGTCGAGGTAGCAATGATACTTCAGACCTCGAGTATGCAAATTGAAGACCCTGGTAAAGATCCACGGGACGTGGAGAGGCCGAATGGGAGAACAAGTAACTGGAATCTGCGGTTTCCCACAAGAAAACACAGATGCTTGTAATGACCGGTGGATCGGCACATGAAGATATGCATCCTGGAGGTCCAGTGACGTCATCCAGTCAACTAACTTGTAATAGAGCTGCCCGAATGGGCCGGAACGACTCCATGCGGAAATGAGGGGCCAAGAAGTCCTTGTTTAACCGACAAAGCTTGATTACCATACGCATTTCGGAGGTATTCTTCTTGAGGACTATAGGCACCGGAGGGTAGAAACCCAGGGATGAATGTGTTGGTAGGAGTTCTATAGCTGCACCCATCTTTACCAACTTCTGAATCTTCAGGACGTGTTCCCGTCGCACTGGGAGTCGTGAAGGCTTGGGAGAAGATGTCAGGGGCTGAGTTGTGGCAAACCTGAGCTGATACCCATGCCGAAGAGTGTTGATCACCCACAAATCAGCCTGAATTGCCTGCCAGTTCCACAAAAATGGTCCCATCTACAGGAAGATCTGGAATTGGCAGAACCGGAAATATTGGTAGCACACGGTCACGCCATGCAAAAAGGACATCTGCATGACCCATGCCTTCATTTCAGTTTGGCATACTTCCCTTTTCCGCCACCACACTTTAATAGAAGCGAGTGGCTGATATAAAAGCAGAAGAGGTCATTGTCTGCGTGCATAGCAGCAGTCAAGAAGTTCGAATTAACATCCTTAAGCGGGACAGGAACAAAGCCAGTTGAAGATGTTTTAGGTATGCGCTTAAGCAAGGTTAGAATGACAAGACATGTCTCTCTAGAGGAAACATTCCATTAGATCTCTTGAAAAGGGATCTAGAATGCTGGATGCCTTTCTTCCTGAGCCCACATCCAGTCGACGCATTAGAAAACTGCTCTGGACAGAGATTGAGATGTACGATGAGTAGGCTCCGGTCTGAGGTCAGACATTGTATCAACTCTTTCTCGTTCCAGTGTCGGGAGTCATATCCGGAAACAAGTCATATAGATGGGCCAAGATATCGGAGTAATTGGCTGCCAATACATCCAAATCAGCATCAAACAGATATGTCTGATCATTAGGGTCAACATTAAGTCTCAGTGCCGTAGGAAGTGGAAACCTGGGAATGAAAGGCGCAGCACATTGTGACAGGTCGAGGAGTTGATGATAACTCTGAACAGTAGGACGTGGGTATTGAAATAATGCAACTAGACGAGTTGATAACCAGTCAACTGCAGAACTGGAAGTGGTGTATGTGCAGGTGGAAGAGGCATCAACATGTCTCGCTGTAATGCCGCAAAATCAGTTGACAATCTATTGAAACGATCAGTAAGACTGGAAGCAATAATAGTAGCAGGAGGGCAATACTGCAGATCTGAACACGGAAGAATAGTAGAACCCGAGACATTGCCGGCCTAACTGGGTATCTAGGCTGGTAGGGCAGATGAGCAACATTCAAAATCCTGTCCTGGGATATGGTACAGAGTACGGTACCTAACATGCCGAGGAGACGGGAGTACAGAAGTGATAATCTGCATTACTGGAATTTGAATGTGATGTATACATACGGTACGTGACATCAATACGTGACATCACATGACGAGGTACCAGATGTGGCCGAGCAACCGAGGAAAACTACAGGATATGATGAAGCCCTGTACACCGCCAAATGCACGGGTAAGGGGGAGTATGGTGGAGCTGTGTACTGATAAGTCAGCATGTTGTTCATCATAGAAGAAACACCCAGGTAATAAGCCTTTTCGCGGTTACAAGAATCGGGGGTGATGACAACCCTTTTTCTACGGTATAAAGAGATCATTTATCTCTCAAAATATGCAAGACTGAAATATTGACATGCTTCCTAGTTTATTTTACGTTGATTTCTCGAGTTTCATAACAATTTACCCAGTAGGCATGGTAGGGTTAGTAAAATCACCAGCAGATCAGTCCGTACACTGGGCTTTAATGGGTGTTAATCTAGCGGCACAGGAAGTGAAAGTATCACCTCTCCGATCCCAGAATGCAGTGCGTTTAACATGGTGTTGTTGTTGTAAATTTGTAACCGCGAAAAGGCAAGCTTATAATTTGAAGCTGAAAGCAAACAGGAGGACATGGAAGCAGAAGCTCTGGAATATAACATAGGTACCGGATGGAACGTACATGTAGTAATAGGTTCCATGTAGATAGCCGATGATGTCGGATCCGACACAGACCAGAAACTGTCAAGCCAATCTGGAATGTGTAGACATACCAGTTTGCGGGCTTGGGGGGTGCTGACAACGGAAGTTACAGAGGAACCCTGGATTATATAGGCACAGGAGCCAGTAACGATTGACCAGAATCAGCAAAACCGGAGTTATTACAACCAACTTCCTATACGGAAGTGGTGTACGTAACAATGGTAGAAATTGCAGGCACATCTTTCCTCAATTTCACCACAAAGACTAGCAGTCAAGGTCGTCCCATGCACAATCTTACCTGGAAGACGCAGGCCATGACATTTGACGCGAACGATCGTTTCGTTCGCGTATCGGTTACGCAGAATCAAATTACCGCGAACGGAAAATCGGTTACGCGACTCGTGAGTTGCACTCGATTTTCTGTCATTGGTATTGTCTTGATCCTTGTAAAGAAGGGTGAGTGATCGCTGCCACTGAAGGCTGCTAGGCGTGCGATTTGTAACTCGTCCAGAAAATCAATGTTGTCAAAAAAAATCCTGGCTTTCTTCGCTTGGCGAAGATATCTAACAACACGCTTGATACAGGAAGCGGAACTGAACTCAGGTGTGAGACATGCGCAGATCACGATATAACGACAGGATCTCGACTACAGCAGGGTTAGATGCAGGATTTTTCGCCCAAGTCCTTGTTTGAAAATAGCTTTGTCGTTATTTGAAAAAACTAATTTTGCAAAATGGCTAATATCACTCAAATGGGGTTGAACATACCAAAACATTGTCAGTTTGTGTTCTTTGAGTGTTTTACACAAACTACTGTGCCTTTTGCCCCCTGATATTCACTTTAATCTATGAGTTTTCTAAGATAAAGTCATTTGATTTTGTGGAAAAATGGTCATTTGATTTTATAGTTGTGTCCTTTTTAAGGACGCTGTGAGACCCTGTATCTAACTCTGTACAGTCATAGGGCACACACAGTCTGCGACACGTGCCTTACAACAGAACATTGGCCAACACCAAATCAAGCGCTCCCATTGGTCGCTGATTGACGGGAAACTTGTACAACCTGTGAAGTGCAACTCTACCGTCTCAACATGAACTTGAGCAAGAGACTACATAGACACGTCAAAATCCATGTGCTTTCTGTTTCAGTTGGCGGGACGACGGGAATACGAGCACAAATTTACCATGTGGTTTTCTTCGCTGATAGTAGTGAGATACACTTTGAAATAAAACTACCGGCTATGTTCTAAAGTTAAAATTCCCAAAGAAAACTATAGTTCATTGACGACGACGTACATGACAGGACATTATGCGGAGTCCAGTTTTCGTTTTTATACTTTCGTAATTTGTCAACCTCCAAAGACTGACCTCTGCAAGTATTCACCCACATCACACAAACTATATTCAGATTGTGGTTGAAATATTGCTAAATGCCTTGACCAAAATGATTAAATAATAAAGAATACAGTGTTTTATTATAATTATAAAACTTTTTTTTATTTCTTGTAAGGACCAAAACAGGAATCTTGAATGAAATTAAGCAGAGTCCATAAAGTGGTGACACTGACAGAGTCCATTTAACCCAGGTTCTGGGGGTTGCTTACATTGACGACATACAGCATTTTGTTAAATCTGCGTAAACTTTTCACGTAACCGTTGGGTTACGCAGTCAAGTTTGACGTAACCTAACCCACAGGTTACGCAACTGCAGTACCCGTAACCCTTTTTTGGGTTACGCAATGATCTCAAATGTCATGGCCTGAAGACGGTCACCATCTTGTCACTCATGAACAACCCCAACATTTTCAAAATTATTGGGAGGCGGGAAAATATTTACAACAATAGGAGTCGAACTATGTGTCATATTTACATCAACATTATGTTTAACAGTCATATCAATGGAGGAAGACTCTGCCGCCTCGCTTTCTACAGAATGAGCCAGAAGAGAATCCAAAATCTCGGCCCTGCTAAGGCCAGGAGGCTGCAGAATTTCACCAGCATATAAACTGACAAGATATGTTTCAAATATGCAGACCACGTGTTTCCACTTTCCATCCCAATTTTCCATTGGGGACCACAGGGACTACATTTGTATTCTATGTTAAAGTATTACAAAGGATATCACATAGTCACACAATAACAACAAGGTATTTGATGGTAAGTTTAACAGTGTAAGAAATACATTCTATTCTTTCTATTTTATTCATAGCGGCAAATCGGATTTGTACTATGGCTTGTGACTATGCGAACTCTTGGCTGGTGCATCTGTGTGATATCCTGTAATTTTGGGGGTGTGAAACTGGTACCAATCCAAAAGAGGAATTTTCTTCCTCGTGAAAGTATATCTAATGTATACATGTATGACACATAAATATGTACATAAGGTCAATTGAAGTAATATGAGAAATGGGTTTCCTGGCCTACTGTAGCATAAAGACAAAGATTCACCTGTATTCAATTGTACTTCATCCCATTCCACCGGGGATAGCTTGCCCTGGTACTCTCGTCGTATAATGGATAGTAGTTCATCAGCTGTACCTGTTTGAGGTGGCTTGTCTTTTAACTCATCCGTTATCCTTTTCTGGAGAAAATGGAGAAAATTGACATCACATATTTTATTGAAATCTCAAATAAAATGAAATCTGATGAATAAAATAATATTGGTACCAATGTCAAACATAGCAGAGAGAGAGAGAATTAAGGCCTAATGTCACATTCAGCAATATTTCAGCTATATAGCGGCGCTCAAACAAATTTCTAAGTATTCAAACAAACAAAAAAGTCAACAACCCAGCAATCCAGAAGTAATCAACACAACACACCAAAAGACATGCACATACATTAAAACTTTAATATGCAACAAACCGATTTCTCTCAAATAACCAAGATACAGCCTTCTTTCAGCTGACTAAAAAGTTCTTCTGAAGCAGCTGCTCGATAAAAAGAAACTCTTACAATCTTAAATACAGTTTTCATACAGGGGCCATACCCCCATATTACAAATATGAAAAATTTGAAAATCAATTTTCCTATTTCTAAGCTTAAACTTACCTTCACATACTTTATTGCTATCGTGTTCCTACGTGATTGCCCTATTGTAATCTATTACCACAGAACTAAAATAGTCCCTGTACTGCCCAATGCCGATGCGCGAGTACCCAGATCCCATGTAACCGACCACGTGACGTCGTCACTTCCTTCTTCCCTATTCAACGCAGAGTGAATCAGCGGGGAGGCTGGGAGGGCCATCACAGTATGTGAAGATAAGTTTAAGCTTAGAAATAGGAAAATCTATTTTCAAATTTTTCATATTTCTTGCGCTGTAAAACTTACCTTCACATACTTTATTGCTAGAATACCATAGCAGGACGGAGGGAATGAGTGGTCGAAAACAAAAGAAATCCCGAGCATAGGCGAAGGCCATAAAGGTATAGTGATGACGATATGGCCCTTGATATAATCACCCGGCCTATAATAACCACAGGCCCAGTAAATAAGCTGACAGACACTAGACCTAAAATACCCGGCTCCCCCCCCCCCCCCTTCTTTTTGAAAAATTGGGGAGAGCAAGATTTACTGACAAACTTTCACACATGGACCAGCTGGGCTCGAACCCGTGCCGGTTCAGTGGTGTGAGGCTAGCGGTCACCAGCAAAGCGCCTTAGACCACTCGGCCACCAAGGGCCCCGAATTCAGAATGGACATATCAACCGAGCCCTGTCTCTTCGACTCATTCACGGTAGACTGAGGCGGAGAGACAACCAAATTCTTGGCCCCGGTAAAGCCGGGCGGCGGTACAATTTCCCCAGCATACGAACCGACAAGATATTCTTGAAATACTTTGTCGGGCCAGGTTTCACACTCTGAACATTTGGCATACTGGTCACACCAACCCCCCGACACGGTGGACCGGCGGAGTGAGGATCCGTTGTAGGCTTTGACTTAGCAGAAACTATGCAGAAGACAGAAGCCATCTTGGTTTTATTAGAGACTCCCTGATACATGATGAAGTCCAGGCCAGTAATCTCTCTCAGAATCACAGTAAATCCCACGTAATATCCGAGGTAAATATCCAAGGTAAACTCCCAGGTAAATATCCAAGGTAAACACCCAGGTATTCCGTGGTAATCCAGTGGATAAAGTTGAATTTTTTCGGAGACACAAAGAACATGTCTCTCCACTACGTAGTTGTAATGGGAAGAAGGAAGTGACGATAGCAATAAAGTATGTGAAGGTAAGTTTTACAGCGCAAGAAATACAAAAAGCTTGGAGATTCTAAAACCATTACCTGAGAAGCAAAGTATGCAAGATTCTCCTTTGAACATGACTGCATAAATCATGTCATGGGAGACCAATTTAGAACAAAATCCTGTGCTTCAATTGTAATATTCAATTTATTTATTACATGCCCCTAAAATAACAAGCGTTCTGAGAACCCCAACATCTTGCCTTGCGGGGTCATCCGCCGAAGGTGCAGCAGTATTGAAAGCATACATGTAGAGCAAACAATAAGGTCTGGAATAGGTGATGTGGTACAGACAATAATGTCTGGAATAGATTATCTGGTACAGACAATAACATCAGTCGAGTCCCATATGGGATTACTGGCATATCTCATGTAGGATGGATAGGTCAGTGCCGTCGGATTACTGGTGCATAGGGCAGTCCAGTGTGAGATTACTGCTGGATAGGTCAGTCCCATGTGAGATTACTGCTGGATAGGCCATTCCTGTGTAGGATTACTGCTGGATGGACCAGTCCTGTGTGTTATTACTGATGGATAGACCAGTCCCCTGTGGGATTACTGCTGGATAGTCCAGTCCCAAGTGGGATTACTGCTGGATTACTGTCTGGGATTACTGCTGGATAGATGAGTCTCGTATGGGATTACTGCTGGATAGGACAGTCCCATGTGGGATTACTGCTGCATAGGCAGTCCAGTGTGGGATTGCTGCTGCATACGGCAATCCTGTGTGGGATTACGGCTGGGGAGGCCAGTCCCATGTGGGATTACTGCTGGATAGGGTGAACCTGTGTGGGATTACAGCGGGATAGGTTAGTCCCATGTAGGATTATGGCTGGATAGGTCAGTGCCATGTGGGATTACTGCTGCATATTGCAGTCCAGTGTCAAATTACTTCTGGATAGGTCAGTCCCGTGTGAGATTACTGCTGCATAGGCCAGTCCCGTGTGGAATTACTGCTGGATAGGCCAGTCCCATGTACGATTACTGCTGGATATGCCAGTCCGGTCTGGGATTACTGCTGGATAGGTCAGTCCCGTGTGGCATTACTGCTGGATAGGCCAGTGCCATTTGGGATTACTGCTGGATAGGTCAGCTCTGTGTGAGATTACTGCTGGATAGGCCAGTCCCAAATGGGATTACTGCTGGATAGACCAGTCTGGTCTGGGATTACTGCTGGATAGTTGAGTTCCGTATGGGATTACTGCTGGATAGGTCAGTCCCGTGTGGCATTACTGCTGGATAGGCCAATGCCATTTGGGAATACTGCTGGATAGGTCAGTCCCGTGTGGGATTACTGCGGGAGAGCTGCGACCTAGGAAAACATGTCCACCAAGTTTTATAATCATCCCACGAAAGGTTCAACAAACTTTCCATGTACAGATCTACATGTAAAGTTTTGCCCAACAAAAACCTTATCAATGGAAATGTACAAAGTCTAAACTGCAATAATTAGGACAAAAATTCATATTTAATGTCATATTTCTTAAATAGCACATGCACAGCCTCTAATCACATTGAACTTGGGTAGCAAGTGTCAAACTCATCCAATGAAAGCTGACAGCTTCAGAAAACTTTCCATGTACAGGTGTACATGTATATACATGTACATTATTATTGGCAGATTACTTAGACAAAACCCTCAAAATTCGAACAAAATTAATATTTCATCTCCTAAATAGCACAGGGACATCCTCTAATCATAAGAATCATGTGTACCAAGTTTCATAATCATTCAATGACAGCTGACAACTGCAGCAAACTGTGGTGTACAGATGTACATGTGCACTTCATCTAAACGCAAAACTCAATCATTTGCCATAAATTGGAGAAAAATTTATATTTCATCTCAAAAATAGCACACGTACATCCTCCAATCATAAGCATAATCATCCAATGAGAGCTGACAACTGCAGCAAACTTACCATGTACATGTATACATGTAGAGGCCTACATGTACAATTTACCTAAACAGGAAACTATCATTTGCCATAATTTGGAGAAAAATTAATATTTCTTCTCAAAAATAGCACAGGTACATGTACATCCTCTAATCATAAGAAACATGTGTACCAAGTTTCATAATCATCCAATGACAGCTGACAACTGCAACAAACTTTCTAAGTACAGATGTACATGTGCACTTCAGCTAAACGCAAACCAGGTGGCATACCCACCCCCATATTTTCTTTATTTTTTTAATATTGTTTCTAATTTTTCTAGATTTTTTTGGAATTTGCTAAACCAAAAACCGTATCATTTCCAGGCAGGGGACACCGACATCCTCTTTCACCCCTCACAATATCTCCCCTTTACTTCGTAAGGCGAGATAAAAGCAGGTTTGTTAAAATAATTATACACAGTTCTCACCCGTCTTTTCTTTTTCTGTTTCAAGGACAGGTCAGACATTTCTGATGGGTTCTGTTGTTGGAGATCTTTCATGTCTTTCTCCTGCGCTGTAATATGTTTATGTTCCTCTGAACTTGTCTGTATGGCCTTGATGACTGGGATCTCCTCGACAAGCTTCTCTGTGTCTCTCTTCCTCTTCTTGATGATGACTTGGGATTCTGTAAACACAGATTACATGATGCACTTTGAAACTATACAATTATAAGCTCTTTTCTGTGAACATTCCTTTCCGACATGCCCCATAACTGATTGAAGGTTATTATTATTAGCGAGTCTCCCTGCTTGTAAAATCTGTGAGATTGAAATACCATACGTCATCAAATTCCAGCATTAAGAAATTACAAAGTGCCCATGTTTTCAGTTCTTCTGAACCCCTGTTAATACTCGTCCGTGGGCAACATTTGTAATGGAATATCATTTACCTAACACTATTATTAAAAGCTGTAGGATGAGAGATAAAAATTTTCATGAATGACATAATCAGGATTTTGGATTATGTTACAGAATTACATTTGGCATGTTCGGTTAACAAATTCATTGGAATTGATGACGTAAGTTGCACAGATAAATTGTTTCGAAATCTAGAAATTCCACAAATGAATGCTCTTTTATTGAGTTTTATTACTAATGTGAAGTAAAAAACATATGCTCACTTTGTCAAGGAATTCTACCTTGGTGAAGATAGGCAAGTGACTAAATTAGTTCAGCAATATGATGTAATTTTTTCAATTAAAACCAGTTCCACAGATCCGTTGATGACCAACTATCGTACACAAGGCTGAAGAAAAGACATCCGAACGTTTCGTACTTTAGTTTAGAACAAAAACTAAACTGCTTGAAATGACATTTCACAGCAAACTTGATCTCTGTTAAATCCATATACATGTACACACAAAAATATCAAGATCAACATTCACTGTGCAAACGTTACTAATAAATGACAAATCTTCGCATAGATGTGTACAGGGATTCATAGAAGTCCAAAATTTTGCCACCGGATACTGAAATTTCAGTATTTTTTTTACCTCAATTGAGTTTTTATCAGTTTTTGCCACCGGCATCCTGATTGCTATTGAGTTTTTTTTTTGCCGCCGTTCTCAGAAAGAGTTTAAAGCTTAGAATAAAGCAATATAACATCAAATATGATATAATCATTGAACTGTCTTAATTTATTTGAACAAGAATAGAATATTCCATCACCACAAAGTCAGCCTCCTAGGGGTGCAGTCTATCAGAGATGACTCAATTCCCATCTCCTACCGACAACTGCACCCCAATTACTAGCATTGTTTCAGTAACTTATGAAAATATTTTTGTCAATTTAAATAATCCATATTCTTCCTAATTTGGAATGAACAAGATCTGAATTGCGATATTTAATCCCAATCAGGGTTTTTCCCTAAAATGTTGAACAGGCATGACAGGCCTCGAAATAAGACAGCACGGGGTGATCAAAAAATTGATCCCCTGATTTTTGGTCCAGGTGATCGATTTTTTGATCTTCCAGTAGATGAACCAGGTAACCAATCGATCACCTGAATCTAGAGATTTCATGTTGTATGAATGGATTGTTTTTTCTTAAGTGGAATTGTGCAAAATGACTCAATGTGCATGACAATTTACTAAATTCATTTCAGAAAATATATCCAAGATAAAACTTGACATTTTAAGAACGTGTTTTACTCCTTCCTGACGGTCTCTTAACCCTACTATTATAGTATAGTGCTGTCGATGTCCGCGTGCCAGGCTGTCAAGCAGTACGGTGACTGTCAAGTCGTTGGAATTGACAAATAAAATGAAATAATGGATGGTATTTGATGCACGATACATTACTTTGAAACCCTGAACATACATTCGGAACATATTTGGCATTTTACAGCTTTAGAAATATTTAGGAAACGCAATTTGGCAAAAATTTTGTACTGTAAAACTCACGTAAGAAATTTGATCACTTTCAGATTACTACCGATGGACGGTCTGTTTTGCTTCATTCCGACTGAATAACTCGTCTAAAATCTCATAGATGTCACGATATGTATTCCTGATTACATTTAGGACAAAGAATACTGAAAATTTATTAAACATTCGGTAAAAATCCTGTTGTTTACGCGACGCGTGGTTTCGGTGAGCGAAGCCAAACGCCATTGTGATTCTGTCAAATTCGACCACTCAAGCGATATTTATGGTTGACCAATCAGTAAGTCGGGTTACGTACGTCAGGTGATCAGGTTTTCGCGGGGTTGAATGAAAAGACACATGACCATTTTACCCAATAACATCGACGCATTTCTACTACGTGATCCAAATGCTTCTAAATGGAAACACGAGTTGTTGCCCTTCAAATTTTTTATCTCGAACGTGGAGAATGTCTTCCTGTAAACGATCTTGTAAACAAGGTGCGTTTTTACTCGTTTTAACGAACTTTTCTGAATAAATGACGCGCGTACGTCTAAAAAATTTTTTACCGGAGTTGTTGGTCGAATTACGAGTTTTAGCATTCACCGGAATTGAGTTTATAGCTGAGAAATTGAATATTTACTGTGTAAAACGCACACACTTCAGTTTTTTTACAGTCCGAATTGAGTTTCCTAGTGAATTTTGCCACCGAATACCGTGGGTGTTTACAGCACAATTTTAGTTGGCACAGAAGGATCGTCCATAAGCGAGATGCGCTTAGCATGGAGAAAGTTTCTGAGTACCCGTATATATGGTATGGTATACTATTATGACTGAGTGATACAATAATTTATAAACCTGACCAGCTGTGGAAATAAAACATAAGAAAATATAACATGCGGAAATTATCGAAAAATGATAAAATATACAAAATTACAATATAATTCCAAAGTCCTATAACTAAGCTATGAATGGTCATATTCTGATCAGTGAAATATGCTCATATTCAGTATGATTTCAAATTGCCTAATATTTGTGTTGCGCATAATAATTACATCGTTATTTTTACGTAGAACTACTGCGCATGTTTTATTTCAACTTCTGTTGATGTTTTTATGCGGCAAATAGCAACCAGCGGCTTGGCCAGCGGAATCGTACATTGAACATCAAAGGGACAGGCCGTGATATTGGCTGCAGGCTAGGATACCTTATGGTGATTTATAAGTAGATATATTTATATCTGTAATTATATCTAATTGATGAGATAACTCTGAAGTACTGGAAAATTGGAATAGGCCTTTACTAAATCATTATGGCAGTGAACTGAAATATGTTCAGGTATGTGATCATATTGTTTGATTCGACACATGTGTGACATGCGAGTGGCTTTCACCGCTGTCATAGTTTCGCATCAGAACCCAGTTGCAGTTTTTGATTAACCAGTATTACTCGCGCAACATCGTTTGCGCAGCTTCCTTTGGGCATATTCGGTTTACATGTACACTTTATATTTTGTGCGTGTACTTTATATTTACGTCAAATTTATACATTTATTTTTATTTTCAAACAATATGTATTTTAAAAAAAAATTAACTTTATATATAGGTCCTATTTATATCGTTTTATTTATATTTACAAAATATTTTTGTAAATATATATATTTTAAACTAAACTATATTTGCCAAAAGTCACTTTATATTTTGGTTTTAACTATATATTTGTGTTTGACAATATTGTCACAAACGGTGACTTTATATTTTGGTTTCACCTCTATACATGTATATTTGCCGTTGACAATATTGTCACAAATGGCGCCTCATAAAACAGACTCATGGTAGCAAATATTATACCAGCAGCATGAGTCAAAACCATATCCATACCGGTATTCAAGATAATTTGGCAATATTTCAGGGAGATTTATACATTATTTAAAAGTTGGTAACCATAAAGTTACATTGTAAGCAATAGACCATCTCCTTGACACAACAAATTTTCACTCACAGGCACTTAACATTTTCAAACTGTTATTTCATAACGTCCAGTTGATGAAGTTTTCAACCATTTCTTTATTCAAATCCATCATCATTGAATTTTATAGAATCTTTATCTTTTCTATTTATGCTGATACAAGATCACTTTTTATAGTTCTTTGGTAAAGAGTTATTGAGTTATAGATTTCAGCCCTTGAAATTTACAAAATTTTGCCACGGCACAAAAATGCCGTCACAGAATAAACCAAATGAATAAATACAATTGCATGTTTCACATCGACCATCGCCTTGCCAGCTGCGCTGAGCAGTATCTGCTGGATGAACTTATTATATCCCTACACGAGGAAGAATGTGACCAGCAATTTTCTTAGCAAACCCGAATCGGTGTGAAACTCTTCAATCTGTCTGACTGTATTATTGTTATACGAACAACAAGGGTGAGTAAATGAACAGGATTTAATGTCGCTTTCAACACTATTTCAGTCATATCACAATATTTGGTTCCCATTCCTTTTCACACCCGGAAACCACGTGGGTAGGGTCCTATTCCTTTTAACACCTGGGGCCCAACGGGTGAGGTTCTATTGCTTTTCACACCCGGGAACCCCACGGGTGCCCCAGTTAGTCACCTCTTTATGAAAAACTCTCTGAGGGGCTGAGGCCTATTCTTACCATGACCTGGAAAGTGCACATTGACACCCCAGGTCAATTACCTGGAGACCCAAGGGGCTACGAACGACAAACTGTTGCACTTAATTTCTGGATAAAACAACTTTATTCGCATTACGTTTGACGGTGTTCGTTTCTTGCGTCATTCATGCCACGCACGCATGGTTTGAGCTGGAAGTCACCATCAGTTTGGGTTTTTTTGCTTTCATCACACACTTGCCGACTTTCTTATCTCATTAAATATTCTGTTCTTAATTATCAAAACCCCAAATTATTGTCTTTATTACCTGGCTCAATTCCAAAGTTTTCTTCTCAGAGAAATATTCTCGCTAAACCAAGTCTGCAACGGCAGAAACTTGCCATCGACCAGCTAGTCACGTTTTTGACGATGGCACTGCCGAATGCCGTTGCCAATTTCAAGGGCTGTAGACTGCGCAGCCTATGCACCCCGTCAGCCTGTTACAATACAAATACACTCTATACACAGCTGCAAAAATAGTTGAGTATGAACCCGTTTTAATTCATTTTTAATTTAAATAAACTTACTGGAATTTCAAATGCTATATAGTACTTCCTTCGTTGATTGTTAATCTTTACTTCTGTAACATTGATATTGAATCATGCAATATCCTACAACTCGTGGAATCATAGAACCAATAAAACTATACTTCAATATTTTTTAAGTCATTGGACATTTTATTTCTGCCATGTTAAAGACAACAGTTTTGATGTCATAATTTGTGCTTACATTGTAGACTGTATTTATGCTGTCTGCTAATACTAGCGGAGGCATGAAGGAAGCTAACTGTTTGTACAGTATATCATATTTTGAGAAATTTCATGGAAATCAATGCCCAGACACCATCTCACACCAACTTCAGCCTTCGGTCGACCACAGCTAACATCAAAATAACATGTGAATTTTCCATTGAAAAAGTCACAGGAGCTTGTCAATGGTCAGTTATTAGTTATGATATTAATATTAATATATACTCTCCTCCTACTCCATAATTGTATAGTATGGAGTAGGAGGAGAGTATATATGAATATTATTATCAATTCTATAACACTAGTGTCAATATATAACATCGAGATAACCGTGCATTCATTACACGTTTTAGCACGGTTATGTGAAATCAACACCTATCAAATGCAAGTGATGGCCCATAAATATTTGAAAACTAAAATTGATATGGCACTAGCATGACTGCCCGGTTATTGGACAGGCCCTATTATTGGACACCTAGACCCAGTGGGGCTATTTTCTGGGAATATTACATGACAACTGTAATGCAAATTTAATTTTACAGTTGAGTTACAAATACAGGCTGATAAATTTCTGTTTACTCACGGAATTTGTGCACGTTAAGCCCTCATGCGGGTCGGAAATAGTGTCACAAATTTGGGTGGAAAAAAATGCGTCAGAAAATTTCCTCCAGTTTCATTGCTGATTGCAGGTTTGATTAAATTCAAGGAAATTTACTGAAAATGTTTCCACAAATATAGAGAATCTTCATTTAGAATCTCAGTGTGCAACGCGACCGGCGTTCCGGGGAGCAGCCAGTTTACGATAGCATGACATGTGGCTCACACTGGCAATAGCACTGATTGACAGCCAAGGATAACGGACACTCCCAAAAACTGCAAAATTTGGGACAGGTTGAATCTTCGATGCTCATTCCAAAACTCATTTGTGGGCTACAGTGCTGATTCATGTTTAAATATTCTTGGAGGTTTACTAAAGACTGTGGGACAAACAATATGACAGTAAGTTGATTAGCTTCAAATAAATCCATCACTGAAAAAGTGTCCAATAACTGGGCGCAAACTTGCATTTTCATACCGTGAATGGTCCCTGCATTTCAACTGTTCCCAGCCTCTCCCCGTATTTTTTCTTCAACATTTTTTTATAACAATTTATCACTAAAGATGTAGTCTTTTATCCAGTATTACTTTCTCGGCCATACATGGTTGCATGGCCAACCTGCAGACTCTTATTCATAACTAGATGTAACTGTTATCCTAACTGAGATATCCCCCGCCCTGCAAGACACAAGTCTCCCGTTCTGAGTAATATTTCAGTACAGTATAAATAAAACCCAAGGATAGGAAGGGCCATAACTCTGTAACAAATGTGTGAATCGCATGGTAAATGTATTAAAATAGAAGCAAAATTTTAGGAGTATTAGTGCGGACAAAATTGTATCTACAGGATGGACAAGCCGATCCTGTACCCCTCCCCCAGCTTTATTGCAGGGCGGGGGGGGGGGGGGTTATAATGATGGAATATTATAATGTAAAATACTGCTTGCTGATCAGGTTATCAGCACTCATTACATGAATATTTGAAAAAATTCATTTTAAGGCCTGGTAATTTTGACCAAATATTTCAGATCATAAATAAGAGATGCACATCTTCAAACCATATTAATCATGTGTACACAGTTTCAGAAGAATCCAGTAATAACTGTGTGACTAGTTAATTACACAAGAACACGCTCTATATATTGGAATATATGCAGAAAATCGACTAAGTCCAAGTCTGGGTAATTTTGACAAAAATTAATATTTCATGTCACAAATAGGACATGCAATTCTTCAAACATGTCTACAAAGTTTCAGAACCTTCTGCTAAAAATAGTAGGAGTAGTTGATTACACTAGAAACTTGTCTCTACATGGGAATACCATGACTGCCCGGTTATTGGACACTTTTTATGAATAAGAGTCAGCAGGTCAGCCATGCGACCATGTATGGCCGAGAAAGTAACACTGGACAAAGGACTACATCTTTAGTGATAAATCGTCATAAAAAAATATTGAAGAAAAAATACGGGGAGAGACTGGGAATAGTTGAAACGCAGGGACGATCCACGGTATGAAAATCCAAGTTTGCGCCCAGTTATTGGACACTTTTTCAGTGATGGATTCATTTGAAACTAATCCACTTACTGTCAAATTGTTTGTCCCACAGTCTTTAGTAAACCTCCAAGAATATTTAAACATGAATCCGCACTGTAGCCCACAAATGAGTTTTGGAATACAGAGTTCGAATTTGGCACCTGTCCGTCAGTCCGAGACTGGTAAAAAATCAAACGGACTGGTGTGAGTGACTGAACAACAAGTCCGTCGGACTGGTAACAAAAAAAGTTCTCAGTTCATTGTGTAAACTATTTCTCTGGATATCTCCGCACAATTTGTAAAGAATGAAAAACGAAATGTCTGTTTTCGGTTACCCGACAGAGTCTAAATAAATCGTGTGAGTCTAAAAAAATTTCCAGCAAATTCCAACGAAATCACGACCATGGCCACGTTTAACGACAACAACAACAACCGTAAAGCGGTGTGAACACTTGTCAGCATACTGTAAAGTGTGACTGTAATGCAGCATGGCAATGCAGGTTGGCGATCTTTTCAGAAAATAAAGCTCGCAATTCTAGGTCGGGAATCGAGAAATCAGCAACATGATTATGCTTCAGTCGACCTGATCATGTTATACCAGGACAATTTTAAACATATTCTCCATCAACTTCGAAAGAAATCTACTGATTTTTTGGCTTGAAATGGCGTTTGTTGAAGCAGTGTTTTTCGCGACGACACGTGCAGTCAAAGTCGCCGTCAAAGTCTAGCCGACAGGGTTTGTCGTCTGTGATTATCTTCACACGCGCTCAAGAAATTCAAGGAGTGCACAATTATTAATTTCTTATTTAGTAGCAACCATCACAGAGCACAAAATATTCATGATGACAAATGTTTCCACATCATCTTTTATTTAATATTAACGGACTAGTAAAAATATTTGCGGACTGGTTACTTTGTTGGCTCACCAGTCCGGTGGACTGGTTCAAATTTTTCTTAAATTCGAACACTGGAATAGCGTCGATGATTCAACCCGGTCCCAAATTTTGCAGTTTTTGGGAGTGTCCATTATCCTTGGCTGTCAATCAATGCTATTGCCAGTGTGAGCCACATGTCGTGCTATCGTAAACTGGCTGCTCCCGCTATTCTTCTATTTTTAGACCGAGTGGCAGGTAGAAATATACATCGTCTGCCAAACGCCTGTCGCGTTGCACACTGAGATTCAGAATGAAGATTCTCTATATTTGTGGGAACATTTTCAGTTAAATTTCGTTGAATTTAATCAAACTTGCAATCAGGAATGAAACTGAGAAACTGGAGGAAATTTTCTGACGCATTTTTTTACCCAAATTTGTGACACTATTTCCGACCCGCACGAGGGCTAAACGTGCACAAATTCCGTGAGTAAACAGAAATTTATTAGCATGTCTTTGTAACTCAACTGTAAAATTAAATTTGTATTGCAGTTGTCATGTAATATAGTAGTGTCCAATAATAGGGCCGCCAGGCTGTCCAATAACCGGGCAGTCATGCTAGATCCTGAGAAAGTCCTATAAAGTTCAAAGCGTCATAAATATGTCAAAAATTCTAATTTCGCCTTGTAAATATGACATGCACATCTACAAACCATAGGTAACACATATGTAAAGTTTCATTAAAATAGACGCAAAATTTTAGGAGGAGTAGTCCGGACAAAATTGTGTCTACAGACAGACGGACGGACGGACAAGCCGATTCCAGTATACCCTCCCCCCCCCCTAACTTCGTTGCGGGGGGTATAAAAAGTGTCCAATAACCGTCATGCTATCCCTTACTGCTTTGAGGTGTACTTGAGGTGTACTTGAGGTGTAGTTGAGGTGTACCTGTGAGGTGTACCCTCAGATATTATGAGGTGTATTTGAGGAGTAGATGAGGTGTAGTTGAGGAGTAGATGAGGTGTAGTTGAGGAGTATCGAAATATGCAAATTGGTACACCTCAGTGAGGTGTACACCTCAGTGAGGTGTACACCTCAATTGAGGTGTACACCTCAGGTGAGGTGTACCCCTCAGGTGAGGTGTACCCCTCAGGTGAGGTACTAACTGAGGTGTACTTGAGGCATATCCAATTTTGAAAAATTCATACCTCCATTGAAAATAGGTACCAGGCATATTTGTATTCTCATTTTTTAGTGAACACCGTTCAGTAGATTGATCCCCATCCTCCTCCTACAATAACTTTGCTGCAGCATTTTTCGCTACAAAGCCTACAACTAACATATGAGCAGCCAAACTTGAAAGTAGGGGAAGATGACCGTGTATGTCGGAAAATGGTAGCACCACACTTATAAAGGAGCTTCAACATTGGCTCACAAGTGCCCCAATTGCCACACAGAGGATTCCAATGCAAAAGCATACAAGGGACCAATGTATTTGGGAAGTGACAGTTAACATATCCATTTTGGAAATATATCTGGATGGTTGACAACATATCCACAGGTGCCAAAGTTTGCATGAGATTAACAATAGTTTCTCTGTAAATTATACAACAGTGCCCATTAACTGATTGCTATGATAATTTGAAGAGAAGAATGTTACAGCTGGTTTTAGTTTGATGTATTAGTGTCCTGGTGTCCAAATAATAATAAAAATAAAATAAAAATTGAGTTTACATAACATTTTTCATGTTGTTTAGAGGTTCAGGAGGTGTACTTGAGGTGTACGTAGGTAATTTAAAAGTGAGGTACATGTTTTTTTGACAAAGTCAATGAGGTGTACTTGAGGTGTAGGTAATTTAAAGTAACATTCATGCCAGAATGATGATCCAGCATAGACATGTAAAGAAAAAATTAAATTTAATGCCATGTTCAGCAATATTTTGTCTATTTAGCGAGTATGTATATTTTTTATCATTTAGAAAGTGATCGTATAACAGTATTTTCATTATTTTGGGATACAAAACGAGTAATTAGTGAGTATGAATAAAAGATTGTGCTGGCAATTATTTACAATAAGTGGATGGTATATTATGCTCAATTTCATGACAAACCTTTCCACCAAGTCCACCATATATCTTGGGTGTAGGTGGATAACTGTATCTTATGTTCATGCCAAGCTTGTTACGGTGGAGTGTAGGAAATACTTGAGATGTAGATAAATTATGAGGTATAAGTACATACTTGTATACTTTTGTACATGCATATTTTAGCAAAGTCCATGAGATGTACTTGAGGTGTAGGTAAATTACAATTATATATTTTGACAAAGTTTATGAGGTATCACTCACTGTTAATTATTATTTGTTAATTAAACAAGGGCTGTACTTATTTCAAACTGTCAGACTGAATTGGTGTATGTTACAAAGAATATTAGACTAAGGCAGGAACATCCAACTGAGACATAGAGTTAAAAAGTATTAAGAAAATAATTAAAGAAGAGCTCCAGCTGAGAATGTATATGCAGGTGACACAAGAAATAGCAGAAGTAGATTTTATGTATTGTAAACTGGAAAACAAGGTATGACCTGTCAAGTGGTTCTTTTATTCATAGAGGGTGTATGAGATTTACAGTTAGCCAACCCATTTATTGATTTATTTTAAAATATAGCACTTAAATGAACTAAGAAATGTACTTTAAAATATAAATAAAACATTTAGTTGATCATGTTGATGGGCAGTGAAATCTGTATGGGAAGCCAAGGTAAACTTGAGGTGTACAAAAATTACAAGTATATTTTGACAGTCCCAGAGGTGTACTTGAGGTACATGCATAGTTTGGCAAAGTCCATAAGGTGTACTTGAGGTGTAGTATATAACATATCTATTTTTGACAAAGTCCATGAGGTGTACTTGAGGTGTAGGTAGATTACACGTATATTTTGACAAAGTTTCAGAGGTGTACTTGAGGTACATGCATATTTTGGCAAAGTTCATAAGGTGTACTTGAGGTGTAGGTAAATTACAAAAATATTTTTTCAAAGTCCATGAGGTGTACTTGAGGTGTATACACCTTCAAAAAGAAAATGAGGTGTACACCTCAGGTACACCTCAACTACACCTCAAGTTGAGGTGTACACCTCAGGTACACCTCGACTACACCTCAACTTGAGGTGTACACCTCAAGTCTGTAAGGGATACCTCAACTGGGGTATAGCACTATACCTCAAATGAGGTACTGTAGCCCAACTTAGGTATGGTACCCTATAATGAGGTATTCAACCTATGTTGCTGTCTTTCGTTATGATGGATGGCCCAGTTTTCGTTTACACGTATGGCCATAAAATGCCATGATAAATAGCATAAATCTCATTTGAAACTACTTTAAGATTTCGCATATGATACTCTGATATTTCCAAGTTACCATTATCCTCGGAGGACACAGATTCATCGGAAAATTCGGCATTTTTTCCTTTCAACCACCACTCATCACCAAGATCGTCTGCCATTTTCACTTTGCGATACGGAGGTCGGAGCTAGCTGACTGGTGTTTCTGTGGTTCCGTGGATTATTTGATCATAGAACAATTTATAGAAAAAAAAGAAATTAAATTTAGACTGTGAAATACCAATTTAGAATTTAAATACGAATTGTAATACGAATATGAGACGCATGTTGAGTAAAGCTAGCCAGAAATTCTCCAGGCCCGGCAGTGCGTTTTTGACATCACTTTTACTTATCATCAGCTTATTATACACAACATACATGACATAACTGCGAATGACAGCTAAGAAGGAGGATGGAAACTAAACCTTTGGTTACTTGTAAGCAGAAAGTTGAGGTTTTAAGATGTGTTGATAATTGTTGCTAAAGTCACAATTTATCTCATTTCAACAGCACTAGTTTTAGAGGAGGGTCCAGTTTTCAACAACAACAAAATTCAACACAATTCAGTCGATTCTGACAAAGTACACGTAGGCCTACCATGTTAAACGTACATAAAAAGCCCTAGTCCAACATTTGCTTATGAATTGCACAGGAAAGTGGAAAATGTTGTTGACTCGCCGAAAATTGTAAATCTGGTAATTTTAAGTTATTCCTCTCACCTTCATACATGTAGGAGGGAACCATCTTTAAGGCCCATTCTCACGGTGCGATTTGTAGTAACAACTTGTAGAATACAACCGAGTTGCATCGTAAGTAAGTACGATTTAGTCGCATGCCACAAGTCGTATGAAATAGAACCGGTCCTATTTCATGCGATTAGTTGCATGCTACAAATCAGGGGATTCCCCGCCGAATCGTTTACTACAAATCGCATCGTGAGAACGGGCCTTTAATCTGCTCGAAGTCAAGGTCAATCTAGCCACAACTAATCGATATGACTTTTTTTATATCATATTCGGCAAGAAGCAGCAAATCCTGTAGAGAGCTCGTGCCGAGGAAAATTTAGTAACCCTTCACCCCATATAGCCATTTTCAAGCTGATTATGAATTGTGCATGGGGCCGGAATCCCACGAAAGCTGCGAATCCTTTGGCCAATGATGAACATTGGTAGCGAGTTAGTTTTCTTTGCCGGCCTTGCATTTTGATGGGGCCGATCGACCCCGGCCCCGTGATCGACCACGTGAGCATTTTTCACGGAGATTTTTCATCGGCCCCGTCAAATCAGTCCAGTGAGTATATTCCCATATCTTCGTGGAATAAATCTAATCCTAGTACTGTGTCTTCTGTCTTGACGACTTGTGCTTGTTGGGTCTATGCAGCGACGACGAATATGATGCATCGAAAAATGGACCCCTCTTAGCCTGACCCATCGATTCCCTAATATGGAAAACCGCCATCACGGCGATCAGCCAATCAGTGACCGATTTACAGTATGGAAATTCCCATCATCTGCAGTTCATTCCCCATTCATGAAATAAGAGTTAACCGTGAGGCTCCGTGCTCTGCGCAGCGTATGCTATCTCCTGGACTATAGCTCTGGCTCCGTTTGACTGCTAGCAGCTGGGTCATCGCGCACGGCGCTACACATCCACAAAATCTATCGGAGCACGGAGCCATGCGGTTAACTGTTGCTCCATCCATGCCATGTGGAGTTGCTTTCCCCGCCATTTTCCGTCGTAAAACACCAGAGAAGAAAACAGAATGAATTACGATGCCGGTAAAACGATATTACAAAGGTTTGGTTGATATAATATGACCAATAATACATTGTCGTGTGGTGAAATTTGAAATCAGCCCCGATGGCCAAAAATCAGCCCCGTGACCCTACAAGACGGGGCCTATTGATCAGCCCCGACTTATTTCTAGAATGCAAGGCCTGCAGCACCCAAGTGATTAAGGTTACAGATATGCGAGGAACTGGCTGGCTAATGTACATGTATGGCTTGGGTGCTCCAAATGTTTTCGCATATTTATCATATTTATTTATTATCAATTAATTTCACCTGGCAGTTTCGAAATCGGCAACAAAGATGGCGCGCTCCTTTCGAAAAAAATGCTGTTGTTTTGAAGAACAGTTTGACATAGAAAAATAATGTAAAATCTGCATGTCTTATGTTTATATTTGTTGTTGACAACATAATCCATCATCCCACACAATTTATTGACAATAGTAAGATATGAATTTTAGAGTTTTCTAGAGAAGAGGTCCTGTACATACACGCCAAACATAACCATCTTTCTAAGTCGTGGTTTTTGGATGAATGGGAGGAAAGAGTTGTGAATAATACTGCTTATTTGGGGTGACGATTTATGACGTCATACACCCACATTGGGTGGAATCAGGCCAATTGTTCGGTATCAGGTCAATTACCACTTTTCCAGGACATGCTTATAGATAGGGAGAGAGACAGAATTAAAGTTTAATGTCACATTCAGCAATATTTCAGCTATATAGCGTCGATCGAACAGAATTCTAAGTATTCCAACAATAACAAGTTAATAACCCAGCAATCTAGAAGTAATCAACACACACACCAAAAACATGTACATATATTAATATCTGTACAACAAACCGATTTCTCTCAAATAACTAAAATACGGTCTTCTTTTGCCCGACTAAAAAGATCTTCTAAAGTAGCTGCTTGATAAAAAGAATCTCTCACAATCTTAAAATCTATACAGTTGATCATATATGTTTCTCTGTGAGATCTTCATGGTCATATGGATAGAGTACATATTTGTCAACTTTGCTGGCCATTTATTTCCTATGCCTAGCTCCCTTCATTTCCATAAACAGCAATGCTGTTGTTGTATTCCATTGTCCAATGGATGCTGCTAATGGTGTGTTCTCACTTGTGGACACACGGGTACTATTGATTAAAACTGAGACGAGAACAAGGGTATGAGCGGGAAATTGAAAGTGAGGGTAAAGGTGTATTTTGGCCAGCTTTAGATTTCCTTTTTTGTTGCAGCGAGAAAGAGTTCAAGGGCTGTCCTGACATCTTTCTTCGATTTTGCTTGGGTTTTGCCTCTGCTCAACAGGCATGACAGGGTGTGGGTTTCTAGAATTCTGTCTGCTGATAGAACCTTGTGAACAACAAAGCTGTGCTAATTGAGGTCCATTAAGTTCTGTCTTTCGGTGGAGTAGGTTGGACATTGCAGCAGGAAATGTTACTGTCTCATCTTTGTTGGCCCGGTCGCATTTGGTAGATGGCATCACATGAAGGCCCCATTCTGCCATTATATGATTCAGGAGGGTTGTACCGAATCTTAGTCTGTGTATTTTAGTATCAGAAGCTTTGCTTCCCTTTATGATGATGGGATGTGTCTGTGACGTGTATTCCTGAAATTAGGTTCAATGTTTAAGAAATGTCTCTTGGTGGAAACAGCAAAAGAAAAAAAAATGATTGAGCTTGATCTTTCAAGAAAGATATTGGCAGTCATTTTAGAAATATATGGCTCGAATATCTATGGTGGCAAGAGTCTGATTGTATTTTTCGGGATTGTGAACAGGAAAGTAGGAAATGGTTCGATCATTAGGCTTTCACATTATCTGCATTAGAATATAAAATTGTAACTATCGGTATCATGCATAATAGAAGGAATATACTGAAAATGTGCTTTACATACCGGTAATTTTTTATCTCTGTAAGCGACTGGGTCAACTGAGTGGATTAAGTTATTGATCTCTATCTCTGATACCGTTCAAGTGCTGGTATTCATCATCGATGCATTAAGAGACTTACGATAAATGACAGTTCTGTTTTCTCTGATTGGGCGGAAACTTTGGTGGCCATCTTTAATTTATGCAAAATCTTCAATGATGTATATCTCTGATACCACTTCAGTGTTCTATACGAAACTTTGTATACAGCATCGATGTATCATGAGACTTGCAATGCATAACCACATCAGTTCCTCTGAATGGCGGGAAGGATGGGCGGCCATCTTTAATTTTTGCGAAATCATTAATGATCTCTATCTCTGATGCTATTCAAGTGCTCGATGTAAAATTTGATGTTCATCATCGATGCATCAAGAGACTTACGATGAATGACAGTTCTGTTTTCTCTGATTGGGCGGAAACCTTGGTGGCCATCTTTAATTTATGCAAAATCTTCAATGATGTATATCTCTGATACCACTTCGGTGTTCTATACGAAACTTTGTATACAGCATTGATGTATCAAGAGACTTGCAATGCATAACCACATCAGTTCCTCTGAATGGCGGGAAGGATGGGCGGCCATCTTTAATTTATGCGAAATCATTAATGATCTCTATCCCTGATGCTATTCAAGTGCTCGATGTAAAATTTGATGTTCATCATCGATGCATCAAGAGACTTACGATGAATGACAGTTCTGTTTTCTCTGATTGGGCGGAAACCTTGGTGGCCATCTTTAATTTATGCAAAATGTTCAATGATGTATATCTCTGATACCACTTCAGTGTTCTATACGAAACTTGGTATACAGCATCGATGTATCAAGAGAGTGACTTGCAATGAATAACCACATTAGTTTCTCTGAGTGGCGGGAAGGATGGGCGGCCATCTTTAATTTATGCAAAATCATTAATGATCTCTATCTCTGATATCGTTCAAATGCTCGATGTAAAATTTGGTATACATTATCGATGCATCAAGAGACTTTATGTAATGCATACTTGTTTCTCTGATTGGACGGAAACCTTATAGGGGCCATTTCCAATTGCAAAATTTTTGATAATCTGTACATGTTTATTTGTCACTTGACTGCTTGATGTTCCTGACATCTTGGTTCAAATTGAATATATTATGAATGGCTAGCGCAAAGTGCTAGCCATTTTTTCTAGCAATGGCATTCTAGCATTTTTTCAAATGCAATGGCTATTTTTTTCAATTCCACATTGAATTTTTGAAGCAGAAATCTGTCAGACCTGATGAGAGTTTTTGATTCAACGAAAACTCGGCTAAACCTCGGCTTACTCGAATCAAGAAGGGGAAGTATTCATTACTAAATAGATGTGAGTTAAGTGTTGTAGAATGACCAAATATTTAAAAAAATATTATTTAACTGGGATGAGGTTGCACAACCCTGTGGTCATGGGGGAGAGAACTCTCTGACTCCAGACAGACAATCTGTCAGAAATTATCTGTCATGTGGCTGAAGGGTTAGAAGAAGCTCGGACTGAAAAATCCCAAGTGAAAGTAATGATCCATAGTGATGGCTTGTCCACAACTCACAATTTAGTGCATGCAAGTGATTTGTTAGGCCGAGCTTGGAACGATGACGGATAAATACTGACAGATTATCTGGTTGGCATGGTTGGGGTTAGAGAGCTATCGCCCCCAAAAACCGGATTCCATGATCTCATCCCGGTGAATAACATTTAGAAGTACTATATTCTATAACTCTTAAAGGGGAATGTTATCACAATTTTTGAATGGGTAAAACCAATAAAAAGCAGTTCCCTGTGGCCTGCTTTATGTTTTAGAATTATTTTCAAAATTTTAGCGATGATGCAATATCCTGAAATACGGCTCCCAAGTGCCTGGTTTTTACTCCCAGTAAATCCGCCCAGCGATTACCCTGTGACATCACACAGTGAAGCGGCCAGAGTCAAACATGGCGGATAACACAGATAGGGTACAAGCTCTGACACAGATTCCGATTTCAGCGTTAACCACGTTGAAGACTGTGACGTTGGAGATTATACAGGTCTTGGAACTGAATAGAATGTAGAGGCAGTAAGCGAAAACTAGGCCGGCTTGGCTTATTGTGGATGTCACTATAATATATATATTCATTTAAAATCTACAGATAATTTGTTATTGTAAGAGCATACTATGTAGTTATTTACGCCTTTATTTTTATATGTGCGTGTTTATTGGCATTGTATGGTTCATTATTTTTCATTTCTTACGGGACGGACAGATTGTTATACCGTGGCAGGCCGGCTTATTTACATTGTCTACGTGCTTAATTTTATTATGTGTTTGTCAATTATTGTTAGCGATTTGATGTTAAAACGGGAGCTAATCCATACCTGTGGATAAGTCCTCTCAAATGAAAACAAAGTTTCAATTCCAAAGGAAGCTATTTGATGTTGAAACAATAACTAATTCACCTGTGGAGAAGCCGTTTATTTCTTTTGCACACCCTGTTGCTGAACGCGCGACGTTAAACCTTAATTCTCTCACTCTCCCTCTTGGACACCCTCCCATAAAAAATTGTTTGCTTCACACCTTTCTGTTGGTTTCAGTTACTCTTCCGGGTGATCAATTTCAATTTATTGTATCAAAAAAACATAGAATGTGTGTGCTCACATGGAGATACAAAAAGACACCAAATAATCAGGATAAGCTGGTGCCAGAAGTGAATTTCCTATATACAGGAATAATTTGATTAAAAGTACATTGATTATTACAGTTCAGGTAATAGCTGTAGGATTCAGGATGGACTGTTCGAGGAGACGATGGAAGCGGTGTGGTCCCAAACATGCAGGGAGATTTACAGTGCTTGTCTGCGGGAACGGTTTGTCGCTTGCCGAGTCCACGAGGTCGGTCGTCCCTGTATAACTCACGCACTCCGGCAGACTGAGGGGTTGTCTATTTTCTCTTTCTGTTAAAGATTTATTTGTCTTGATCTTGGAAATAGCTTCTTTCAGTATAGGGGGATATCCACACATTCTTGCCATCTCTGTTTTTGCATAGCTGTCGTCAGTGAAGTGAGCGAAATAAATGCGAGACCATTTCGTCGGCTTTCCCCACGTGTTTTGCACAAATTTCGTCGAATTTCTCCCTGATTTGCTCCCCGTTTGGCCACGGGTGCAACTTGAATCCATCTCCATTCGTGTTGCTACACCCTCCAACAACACACCGACGAGGTATGATGCTTCCAAAGTACGAGAATACAGTCGAAAAATATTGGAGCAACATTACTTGTTTACGTATGCTAATGCTAATGCTATGGCGGACTGGTTCACTCTGTGACGTCATGGGTCAAAGGTCACCGCTTTGACAGGCTTGTGGTAGGAACGCGTTTAAATCGCCAAATTTACCGTTTTAAAGTTCGGAGATCGGGGGGAAAACTATATAGTCGATTTCTTACAGTATCAATGTATATATTAACGTTTACATAGGTCCGGCGATAACATTCCCCTTTAACTCGCATATATTTAGTGTCGTCATTCATTATCAGCCCAATTTTAACATTATCCGTTTCACTCTTCACCTGTTTTAGTGCTTTTTATATCTACAGGCACCTGCAGTCGGATGTGAATTCGTTCACGTCTAGATCTGGTTGCATTTTTTTTCATGTTGGGGTTCCACAGGGGGTGTCATTTGTTTGACTTTCACTAATCGAGATTAGCTCTATGACTTCGATTTTGAGACTGATTACATCTTTAAATATGTGTTTCAGGTCACGGAGATCAAAGTTTGTTCTCAACACTCCATCCCGCCATTGTACAGGGTCTCCCCAGAGATCCCACTGAGTGGCGTAGGTAGGTAGGAACTTGAACTAACACAGGTGCTACAGTCTGTAGTTACAATGTAAATATACATGTATTCCACCGTTCTCTAAGATTTTGATCTTGCATGCTTGTACCATAATTGTTTTGCGTATATGTCGATCTCTGTTTTGTTTGATATATATGAAAGTATTATTACAACACAAAATGTCAATATTAAGTTAATCATGAAAATTTGTGTTAATTAATTATTATCATATTGATACATGGCTCATAAATTTGACTCGTTTACAGTTTGCTGGGAAAAATCCTTGAGCACTGTTTCTACATGTACATGTAGGTCAGATATGACTTTCTCTCAATTTTTATCGAGCCTGTAGCTTTAGCTGCGGAAAGCTCGATATAGGTGCCACAATGATGTCCGTCTTTCTGTCTATCTGTCTGTCTATCTGCAGGACCAAGTAAATGTTAAAGTTTTGGACTTAGAAATTTTTTCCTCAGGACAAAGTAAATGTTAAAGTTTGATCCTAAGGCCTGCCCGACCGCTGAACCCTCATATTTCAGATGCTTACATCGGGCTACACATATTGAACCCATCCACTACCCTCCGGGAGCATGCCCCCACCCCTGGGACCCCAAGACCAAGTAAATGTTAAAGTTTTGGGCTTAGAAAATTCCTGTCCACAGCTTCTCGGCCTCACCTATATGTCTCCTAAACTAAGGCCAGCCCGACCCCCCGAACTCTCATCTATTCCAAATGCTTACATCGGGCTACATTTATTGAACCCATCCACTACCCTCGGGGAGCAGGTCCCCATCCCTGGGGCACCAAGCCCCACCCCATATCTCCTAAAGTAAGCTTTGCCCGACCGCATACTCTCATATAGTTTTGGGAGCTCAGGTCATCCTGTACACTTATTCAATCCATCCACTAACCCCGGGAGCATGTCCCCACCCCTGGGGCACCGAGCCCTATATCTTCTAAACTAAGCATTGTCCCACCATCATATTTTCCCACAGCTTACATGATCCTACACTTATTCAACCCATGCGCTATCCATGGAAACATGTCCCCACCCTCGGGACACTGTGCCCCACCATCCATCACCTAAACGAAGCTTCACCCGATCCCAATCCTCATATTTTCCTGAAGCTTACATCATGCTACACTTATTCAATGCATTGCTCAACTCCATACCCTCATATTTCAATTTCTAATTTTACATCTCTTACATGTGATTCTAACCTGTTATTAGGCGTGATATGCAGTGTACATTGTATATACTGGCGTACATACCAAATCACCTACAGTATATGTTTTATAGTATTTACTAATATTTTGGTGACATTATTTTGCCTTATTTTATTTCAGAAGTACAAAATCAAAATAACCGGCGGGGGAATCCCGCACTACTGAACCCCTGTTAGTTTTTAATTTCGTGTCACCTTAAATGAAGGACGCCATTTCCTTAAATATTACTATCAAATTCCGGTTGACCCTAAAGCTTTTGCACAACCATATCTGTGTCCACACATTTAACATACTATATTATTTAAAACTGAATCAGTTTGTGATGTCTCAGTCTTTATCTGTCATGTCTGTGCACATTATTATGGAGCATTACAGTATGATTGGACACAGTTGTCATTGTATTCTTTTATTTGCATACAAATGTGAGGGTTTACCACAGTGCTGGTGTCCCATTGCATACTGGAAATGATAGATTTACCCCAACTATTGCATTGTTATTAGCTTTGTTTGTTCACATATCATCACACAAAGTTACACCAAGAACGTGCTCCAAATTCAATGCACATCTATTGTTCCTAACTATACATGTACATGTATTCATCAGATCTATCCAATGGGATGTGTAAGCTTACATGTACTTTCGAAAAAAATGTAATCTTTATTGGAAGTTATATAATATAGTTTCTCCTTCAATCCAACCTCAACATCACTAATATAGAAATCATATTTCTTAATAAATGTATTGTTATTTTAAATGATATGCATTGCCAATGATGTGCAACCTCAAATGGGCAATTCCAGCGTGACTCAGGTTACATTCAGAGCCCCAAGAGCACATTCAATTTGGTCAGATTTTAATATAAATGACATGTAATAACCCACATCCAGCAGTTATTTACTTCAGGATAAGACCTAACCAATTACACAACCAGTTGATTATCTACATGTAAGTTCAAATTGTAACTTTCATGTACAAAAACAAGAGCGTTATTCAGGTTACGAAAGAAAGACATGACCTCCAGATCACTGTAGTTCAAACGAGATTTCTCTTCAAATTAATTGTGTGAGACAGACAATTCATCAAACTTTCACTTAAACAAAGTACATCCGTAGCTAAATATTTGCGCAATGTTGAATCTGATATATAATAGTAACAGGGAGATAATTAAAGAAGATCGCGTGGCTCAGGTTACTGTGACTCAGGTTACAGTATGTCCGGGGCTAAACATTGATGCAAAACTTTACTCAAACAGAACATACAACACTAGTAATACTGGAACAAAGCTATGATAATTCTAAATGTATTTGGATAGAATAAGCTGCTTTTTATCATGTTTAGTTACAAGAAAACGAAATGACCCCCAGGCCACTATAGTTCAAAATGAGATTTCTCTTCGAATTAATTATGTGAGAGAATTCATCAAATATTGATTAAGCAAAGTACATCTATAGTAAAATATATGTGCAATATTGAACTTGATATATAATAGCAACAGGGAGATAATTAAAGAAGATTGCGTGACTCAGGTTACCGTGACTCAGGTTACCGTTTGTCAGAATCTAATCGTTGACACAAAACTGTATTCAATACAGTATATACAACACTATTCATATATGAACGATGCTGCATGATAATTCTAAATGTGCTTGGTTAGAATACACAGATTTTTATCATGTTATATTCATTATTACCTCTCCCTTAGTGCAGTATCATGGTCCAGTACTTTGTACACATATGTGTAGTATTTTAGATGTACATGTATGATAGGACTCAATCAGTAAGACCAATTCATAAGAAACAGTTCAATGTGATGTATGTGCAGGTCGATATACACATACACTCTAGAAGAATATGCAAGCACATGTATTGTACCCAAAAGAATCCAAATGCAAATAGCAAACATCACACAAACTAAATGCCAGTTCTGGAGATGATTTGCCCTGCACATTGCATATTGAATCTACGGTCCTCATTATCAATTGGCATGCGTGGTGTAGTTTGTATCTTGTTTCGAAGACAAATGTACATGAACGGCAGAGAAGAGTTCAGCAATCCAACTCTTAATATCCAAGGTGCAGTGGAACTACATAGAACAAAATCTCAAATTAGGATATTATGCACAAATGTGTATAGTCATACTTGAAGGTGGAGGGGCCCTTGGTGGCCGAGTGGTCTAAGGCGCTTCGCTGGTGACCGCTAGCCTCACACCGCTGAACCGGCACGGGTTCGAGCCCAGCTGGTCCATGTGTGAAAGTTTGTCAGTTACTTGCCGAAGGGCGGTGGTTCTCTCCGGGTACTCCGGCTTCCTCCACCAACCAAAACTGACTGTCACCATATGAGTGAAACAAACTTGAGTGTGACATTAAGCCAAATTCCCTCCCTCCTTGAAGGTGGAAAGAATCGCAATATAACTGATCAAAAATCTGGTCTCAAATATTTCTGTCATCAGTGCATATGTATAGTAGTTCATACAGAGCTGTGAAGTTGCGGTTATTTTCTTTGCATTATGTGTAATGAGATGCACATCAAACGTGACCGAGTCAGGTTACACGTGACTCGGGTTACAATTTTCAAAGTACCACCATTTTTTTTCTATTCAATATATATGAGCAGCTTTATCAGAAATGACTAAGGCATAAGTGTGACAAAGAAATTATGAAATATTTCTCTAATGCTGCTCAGGGATTTTTATCAGTTTAGAAATAAATCGTTTTTCGTGACTCCGGTTACATCATATAACATGATAGCATACTACTGTATAAGCTACTTAAACTAAAGGGAATTTTAGCTACCTGCATTTTCTGGTTAAAGTACATGATTAGGCCAATGTATTGTAGACAAAAGATAAAGATTTATTCAATAAAGTAAGAGTAGCCAAGATGAAAAATCTACCCTATGATGAACAGAGAATTTTATGCTATTTTGCACGACATTTCACCAAAAAAATAGAAGTCTATTAGTGGATTAAAACCCCCAAAAAATATTATTTCCACGAACTTAGGAATATAAACTTATGTTATAGGAAAAGAATTAGTAACATACCAGTAAGTTTATTTTTTACTGATCATGTCCACGTTTACACGGAATTGCCCAAATGATGTGCCACCCTGAACATGCTGAAGGGCTCGATCTTTTTGCGAAGCTGCATGTTATTTATGATTCCTATTGAGTATTTTGTGACCTAAACCTTAGATGTACTGTGTTATCTTTTTTTAGGTCGTATGGCAGGGCTCCTAAGACCATCCACCTGGAGGCTAGTTTTGTGCCGTATGACTCCGACATTTTACCTGATGAAAATGACCGATGTTTAGTCAGCAGACCATTCTTTCATATTTTCTGGACAGCCTGTGTGAGTACTGTGCTGTTTGAAGGGTATCTAACCCTTGTAAACTCACAAAAGTTATAAAAATTATAACCTAGCCAAGTTATGGAATGCATATAGCAATAACTTTCAGAAGTTGTTGACCACAAAATGTTTGTGGAAGGAAATGCCACAAAAAGTTGACCAGAGGGAAGAAATCATGATCATCTAATGCAAACATGGCAAGGTTACCTTCAGAAGATTGGATTGGGTCATAAATGTTACATCAATATATCATCCACAGGTTATAAGAGCCAATTTGCACAGTTCCCTACCTCCCTAATCAACCTAAAGATTGGCTTTTCAGGAAAATTATATATAATTGAGGGAAAGATCTGGGAGGCAACGATATAAGCTGATACGTAATACATGAATCTAGATTAAAATATCATGTTTATGTAAGTTTTATGAATGTACTGCATTGACTACTTCAAAAGGCATGAAGTTTGTAAAACATAGTAATAGACTGTATTAAATGAATTAACAGAGATTATTACACTCTGTGACTTCACTAGTGGTCAAAATATCATTATTTTGTGAACAGCGAAGAATTTGTTATAATCACATGTAGAGGTTATAATTGATAACTTCTGTAAGTTGATCCCTGACTGATGAATGACATATGTTGTGTGTGTAGATTCTTCAATGTTTCAAATGCTCTCAAGCATCGATACAAAATTTGCAGGCGTGAGTTTGTACTTGGTCTAATTCTTCTGCATGTACCAGAGCTGTATTGTGTATTTGTAGGATTTGGAATCCTACAAACAAGTTGTGAGAGAGGAGTTGACAGAATGGCAGGCTGCACTGAAGAGTCATAACATTCCTGATTGGCTGATTGTTGTGGTGGTTAGTGATGAAAGTAAGGTGAAGACGAAGTTACTGCCGAGGTCCTCTGTCATTGACAAGGTCAGGAATGACTTCTGTAACAAGCAGCCAGACAGGTAGGTAGCAATCAGACAGCTTGATAATCCGACAGATGGGTAGTAGTCGGGCAGGTGGGAAATCAGATAGGTGGGTAATCAGACAGGGGGATAGCAGTCCGATAGATGGGTAATCAGACAGGTGGGTAGTAGTCGGACAGCTTGATAATCAGACAGGTGGATAGCCAGACAGGTGGGTAGTAGTCGGGCAGGTGGGTAATCAGACAGGTGGATAGCAGTCGGACAGATGGGTTATCAGACAGGTGGGTAGTAGTCAAACTGATGGGTACTAGTCAGACAGATGGGTAATCAGACAGGTGGGTAGTAGTCAAACTGATGGGTAGTAGTCAGACAGATAAGACAGATGGGTAATCAGACAGGTGGATAGTACTCAGACTGATGAGTAGTAGTCAGACAGATGGGTAATCAGACAGGTGGGTAGTAGTCAGACTGATGGGTTATCAGACAGGTGGGTAGTAGTCAGACTGATGGGTATTAGAGAAGACAGGGTCGATACTTGGTGTAAGAACGCATTGTTGAGGCTTTTGTTGAGGCTTTTGTGCAGCTGAAAAGGGTCACGTCTAGACGCATTGTTGAGCTCAGACAGGCTATTGTAGGCTTTGTCTTGTGCGTTCTTACACCAAGTATAAACCGAAGACAGATGGGTAATCAGACAGGTGGATAGTAGTCAGACTGATGGGTAGTAGTAAGACAGATGGGTAATCAGACTGGTGGATAGTAGTCAGACAGGTGGGTTATCAGACAGGTGGGTAGTAGTCAGACAGGGGGGTAATAGTCGGATTGGTGGGTTATCAGACAGGTGGGTAGTGGTCAGACAAGGGGGGTAATAGTCAGACTGGTGGGTTATCAGACAGGTGGGTACTAGTCAGACAGGTCGGTGGTAGTCTGACAGGTAGGTAATCAGACTGGTGGTAGTAGTCAAACAGGTGGGTTATCAGACAGGTGGGTTATCAGACAGGTGGGTTATCAGACAGGTGGGTAGTGGTCAGACAGGGGGGTAATAGTCAGACTGGTGGGTTATCAGACAGGTGGGTAGTGGTCAGACAGGGGGGTAATAGTCAGACTGGTGGGTTATCAGACAGGTGGGTAGTGGTCAGCCAGAGGGGTAATAGCCAGACAGGTGGGTTATCAGACAGGTGGGTAGTAGTCAGACAGGTGGGTTATCAGACAGGTGGGTTATCAGACAGGTGGGTAGTGGTCAGACAGGGGGGTAATAGTCAGACTGGTGGGTTATCAGACCGGTGGGTACTAGTCAGACAGGTCGGTGGTAGTCTGACAGGTAGGTAATCCGACTGGTGGTAGTAGTCAAACAGGTGGGTTATCAGACAGGTGGGTTATCAGACTGGTGGGTTATCAGACAGGTGGGTTATCAGACAGGTAGGTAATCAGACTGGTGGGTTATCAGACAGGTAGGTAATCAGACAGGTGGGTTATCAGACAGGTAGGTAATCAGACAGGTGGCTTATCAGACAGGTAGGTAATCAGACTGGTGGGTTATCAGACAGGTGGGTATCCAGACAGGTGCAAAGGTATCATAGGTGCAAAAACTGAACACACTTACATGTATGAACATTTTGATGTTCATTATAAAAAAGTATGCAAGTTCATGTTCATGGACATGAATTTCTACCATGAAGACTTCAATACATGTAAGTCAAAATTGTGAAATGTTGTGTGTATAATAAGGCATTCACAGTAGTTATAAATCTACAATAAACGTGATAATGTAAAATAGGCTATATACTTCCATTTTTACAAGTTTTTGAGGAAAACTATCACCATCCTCAGGTAGTGGCAATTGCAAGGAGGTACAGAGATACTAGTAGGCCTATGATTGGATATAACTTGGTGAGCTATATTGTTAAACTATAGCAGAAATAAGGAACAACTTAGACGGAGTAATACATGGATACATTCAGTTACATAATACCAAGTTATAAACATAAAATTTGAGACAGAATTAATGCTTTGGTTTGGATTATGTTGCTTGATTACACAGGCATCTGTGAAGGAAGATTTCTGGTACTACTTATTTAGCAGGGTTATGCTTGTGGCCGACAGTACTTTGAGCAGAAGTTGTGATAACCCCATCCCTCTCCCCACACAAATAAATTTTATCACAGTTGTCTTTCACTTCATTCTTTGCCCTTAGTTCTTAGAAACTGATAAAAACACACCCCACCAAAGTCTTATTATTAAATTTGATAACTACAGTGCTGTAACTTAACTTTTTGGACAACCTGCAGTCAGGGCAGGCTCCAGCCTGAATCAGCCTGCCCCCTTTTTGGACTGCCTGCAATCAGGGCAGGCTCCAGCCTAAATCAGCCTGCCCACAATGAAGACTGCCTGGCCCGCACCCCAGCGTTTCACTCGAATAGTACATGTACTGTATTAATTCAAGTAACAATTAAAATCTATTTTCCGACAATTGCGTTTTGCCCGTCTGATCCTTTGATTTCATCCGACCACGGAAATTCATCTCGCCATGAAGGCACGAAGGTTCGTTTGCGTTTTTCTCTGTCATATAGTCTATTGCGCTCGGACGATGTTCCAGTGTTTGTTGTTTTGTTTGTTGGCGAATAGTTCGTCAAAAACTTGTGCATCTGGCAGGAAATGGCGGCCAATACGTGCCCTCTCCACGAAGCGGCTTTTATCGCGTGATCGTATACAGTTGAGCTATCCGTGGTAGATAATCGAATCATGGAGAATATATCCTTGGATACGGAGAACGATGGGAGCTCTTCTATGTGGAGGTGAATATCGACATACTCCAAGTGCGACGATAACGAGAAACTTAACATAAACGACGATGATTTAGGTAGAATTGTTGACCAATACATGATAGACAAACAAGTGCATGCCCGCCATTAAATAATAGACAAGTGAGTGATAATAAAGTGCATGCTCGCACGGGCAGGAGTATCGAAAGTACGGCATGCCCGCACATTTTTTTGCCTGCATTTGCATGCGGGCAGGCGTTAAGTTACAGCGCTGAACTAGAGTATGATCTGATGTAATGTCGATGATCCGGCTTCATAAAACTGAAGAACTTTGATGAGCTTGTTCTATCTGGGAAGGTTATATTCACAAGAAAACTTTGCTTGCCCCTGCAAAGGGCCATTGAAATAGCAAGAGGTGGTAAATTTATAGTATGGTGCTGGTGTACATATTGAGGTATTGGGTTTATCTGAAATCATTTCCTCTTTCTCGAGATAACTTTAGTTCCAGATTTCACATCAACAGTTGTAATTTACCTGTTAACTCATGATACATCTAGACATGCTATAATTGGTCTGATATTTCTAGGCATGCTATAACTGGTCTGCTATGTCTAGACATGCTATAACTGGTCTGATTGTATCTATCACTGTTTGTTTTTAATGCCACGGATACATGTCCAACAGGGTCAAATTTGTGCGATTATTGAATGTTTATTGCAACAGGATCTACCACAAATTTAGGTTGACTGAATTATCAAAACTTCTTCTCAAAATTTACCCCAACATTTGTGGGTGATCAATTTGCGATAGTGGGATCGATTTATTAGAGGAATTAACATAATCATGGCACCGTGTAACTTAAAAATCATTAGAAACACCTGACCCATTGCCTTTTCATATTATAGTCCGAGCTGTTTGAGATCCTGCTAAACTTTTAAGTGGAGATAATTTACTTTGGTTATCTCCCCTCTTATGCAGGTGTGTTGTACTGTACGAGCCCAGTAAGTCTAAAGAGTCGAAGAGTCAGGATTCGTGGTCTAACTTCTTCCAGCGGTTACGTCACCAGTTACTGCAGGCATGTACCCGGACCCTGGGCAAGTTTGAGGATAACATGAGAGCATTCAGGGAGAAACGTAACGAGGCCGGCTGGTCCTTCATAGAGTACTTCCTTGTCCAGGTCAGCTAATATCATGCAGTATATCAGTTGTTAGTCAGCTGGAGCAATTAGGACCTATATTCTCTAATAAATATACATATACTTTTGAGTGGTATTTTAGAAGCTGAGAAATTGAAGTGTATAATAACTTCTCAATTCAAAGTGAACCACCATTATACAGTAGGTTCACTCATTAAGGATCAGCACAAAGCACCTGACCTTACTTCAATCACTCTGGCCAAATTCAGAGATTTCACCCACTCCTCCCCTCCTTCGCAAATTTTCAAGAAAATGGTTCGCAAGTGAGAATTATATAAATCTAAAGACAGATTGTATTTTTGGCAATGTCAGATGAGCAGAAGTGTACGGTACTTTTGAAGCCAAACTTGTAGACAATTGCCTCCAAGATTTTGTATATTTTTAGCACAGTGCCACCTCGCCATAGCGCGCCTCGATAAAACGCGAATTCGGATATAACGCGCACAATTTCTTGTCCCCCAAAATAAAATAAAAAAATAATAAAAAAATAAAAATCAAAAAATCCCCCCTCCCAAAAAATCGGTAAATTAAGAAATTTTGAAAATATTTCAACACTGTTGTTAATAGATAACTCACGAAACACCAGTTGCATGTAATAACCTGTTGATTGTGCGTGTATTTGTTTTGTGTTAGGCCTTTGTTAAAGCTACCGTACCGAAATGGCCAACCTGTGGTACGTGCGACCACGTGGTGAACAAGAACAACACAGTTATCAATGTCAACTTAGGCATGCTTAGACTAGCATGCCTATTGATTGTTAATTAATTAAGAGAGACGGTCAAACTTCTGAGTACACATTGTCATTAAGCAATCAGGATAAACTGTTAATCCCGTGGAGATGAGAAATCTCAAATATGTCAACCTGCTGTTTGTTGTTTTCGCGGGTTTCTTGAGTAGAACTTATCTGCAGCCCTCTAGGCTGGTCAAGGGTGTTACTGCGCAGATTCCCACTGTGATATTTTAATCTTCTTATCCGCAGTACAATCTCTTGTCCCCTATAAATAAAACAGTGAACTCACGGAACTTCTGAATCAGTTCAAAATGTCTACAAGCACCAAGAAACGTCAAACGTTGAATAAAAAAAAAATATTGTCCGAAATATATTTGTTGCATTGTTCATGGTTCGTACGGTCATGGAAAATCCTGGAAAAGTCATGGATTTGACAAATGTTTTCCAGGCCTTGAAAAGTCATGGAATTTCGTATCAAGTCATTGAATTTTGTTAGAGGTCATGGAAAAATAAAATGAAACTTGAAAATGCCCGCCAGGTCAATATTTCTCTGTATTTTTTTTACCAAAAACGTGATTTTCCCGGACCCGCGAACTTCATTTCGTCGAATGTCGCGTGTTGTCTGTGAAATTGCCAGAATCTTCCATCAGGGGAGATAACTGGTCTTGGAATTCCCCTAAACCCCCAGGATGCATTTGTGAGGAAATGGCGCGCAGATCCTCAAGCGGGAAGGATGGAAAACGCAGTGTGAAACAATGCCAGGAAAGTGCTCCTTTCGACCATCGTGGCTGTGTAACGAGAATTATCAGCAGTGGCTCGAATGTGGGAAGATCCCTGGCGAGGCCGGCTGCAAGGTTTGCCGGAAAAGCTTTGATATTTCTATATAATCTTGGATATTGATGACTGGTCGGAATCGTATCTTTTAGTCTGGTACAGCGATCACAACGTATAAAATCTACTCTCGATTTGGAAGCCATCTGTTGTCGAGTGCTAAGCTAAAAATAGATCAATGCATTCTAGAGGGGTCGGCCAATTGGTCATTACATGGCTCAAATTAGGTCACGCCATTTCACCACGTGGAATCTAGTCCGAAAATATGCTTGACATGCTTTTGTCGTCAGAACGTCAATGCGAAAGGAATTGGTCGTAATTCTAAGTTATTATCTAAGATAAGCGCGGTGATTGAATAGAAATGGTAAAAAAGAAGACTGTTGATGGGGGGATTGACTGCATCGATGTTGTTGTTGTTGTTGTTGTTGTACGTTGGCCAATGACGGATCGACGGTGCTCGAGATAGTGTGTACAGTTTGCCGGGACTTTATGCTGATTGTGAATCACATCACGGAAATCGGGGTTTTGCCTCCCAATTTGTTAATACATGTATGTTTCCTGAAACAAATATTTTTTCTTTGAAATTGTACATCGTTTAGTCAAGTCCTTGCTCCGACACAGGTGTCGTCTTCGATTTTCATGATGCAGCCGTTGTCCATGGAGAATTTCTGATCTAATTTGTCAGGTAAAAGGTCATGGAAAAGTCATGGAATTTGTCAAAAAAAGTCATGGAAAGTCATGGAATTTCATAACTGTGAAAGAATGTTATTTTTCAACGACACGCATTATTCAACTTGATAGTGCAAGGGAGATAACTACAGAATGAATGGCCATTCCACGATCACCTGCAGTCGAATGCTGCTGCCAGATAACGTGAGCATTACTGCCATCATTCGAATCAGTACTTCGTGACATTTGCTGGGAACTCCGAAATGAATAAATTACCAATCTGAATCTAGAAGGTTTAAGTAAACTTACCGCTATGTCAGACTGTCTAATCACGTCACATCTGGCATGAAAAGACAGCATCCCATGAGTGCGTCAGTATCTTGTCTTGGTTGTTTTTGTCTTGGTCATGTGGTTGACAACGATCTTTTTACAGAAGAAAAAAATCACAAAACAGCTTGTTCACGTTTTATTTTGAAAGTGTTAAGGATAGGACAAAACAATTTTCCCGGATATAAGCCTCCCAAGCGTTACTGCATGCTGTTAAGCTGGGTTGACAATGCCACGTGTGCCTCTGCTAGAGACTCTGTAAAAGAACAACAACAACAACAACATCAGCTTGGTATTTTGACAATTCATTATAACGCGATTATCCTATAACGCGGTTTTTAATTAGGGGACAAAACCTCGCGCTATGGCGAGGAGGCACTGTATATCAATATATTTGGAACTTCCCGCAATGTGTGCAATGGACTATGCTCTATATGCTGTATCATGTGATGCATGCAGAAGTGTCGATTGTTTCACCTGACCGAACTTTATCTTTTTCAAACTTTATTTCTGCCCCAAGTAAATTTTGTCACATCTGGCGGCTGGTCATTCTTTGATTCATAGCCCGCTTTGCTGAGAGAATAACTCAATTGATAACGCATTGATCCCAGGACATTTGGCTTGCAAGGAAAATCTCAAATACTAAACCATATCAGTGCGCTGTTTACCACTGAATCTTGGCACATAATTATACCATTAGCCATGTACCATTGATGTCAAATGCATATTCCCAATTGTGACGAAATTCCCAAAAGTCCACGAGTTCTACTTATTGCTTGGAAATGTTCATATCACTGCTGGATTTTGAATTGAGAATTTGTTAAATATCCCAAAAGTTAATCTACTCTTTTGTTGACTCATTTGCATGGAGACAAACTAGGATTATGGTGGTGTTTCAGAAAATTCACTAAGTAATGCAAAATTGAGAGAAGGTTTGTTTATTGCTGACCTTGTATGTGAAGCATTTAGTTTGCTATGCAAATGTTGAATGAGTCCATGATTTATGTTGAAATGTACAGGAAGAGCTGGCGTTCATGTTTGAGATGATGGGTGTATATGAAGATGCCTTGGTACAGTATGATGAACTAGATGCTCTATTTACACAGTTTGTACTGAATCAAGCTGCAGGAGGTGGGTATTAGATATATGACACAGTTACTCTATGAACATTGAATCACAACAAACTTTAGCTCAGAATAATATTACGATGATACAGAGTAAGATTGTCATTGTCATATTGAAATTTAAAAACCCTGTAAGTTGAGACTTACCGATATATATATATATAACTACGGTAATCCCTCTAATATTTCAATCCCCCTTTCAAAATTCAATCTGTGGTTCTAATAAATTTGATCATCCTCTAAAATCAATGAAATAATGAAGAAATAAGGGATTATATCCATGATTTTGAACCATTTTGTCAACTTCCTGTTCTAATAAATTTGACCACCCCCAGATGTTATGGTGGGAAATTTCACTTCCCATGATTGAATTATTATAAGGATTACCGTATTATTATGTTATTAAATGGTTGTTTCTTCGGGCCAATACAGCCAGCCGAGGGCCAATACGACAGACCGAGGACCTATAACTAGCCGATATGAAAACAACCATTTAATGGCATTTTTATTAATCAGTTTTGTGTATTTGTTTCCTAAATGACAGTTGACTTTATCTCGTTTGCTATTTCATCGGCGATCTGATGGATTTCACACGCTTCATCTACGTCTTCGATGGGAGACAGGAAAGAAGTGTCATTGACTTCCTCGGCTTCTGCGAGCATTTCATATCTTAATATGTTATTCAGAAGGAATTGACACATGTCCTCACCATCGGTAACACTCGCAGACGGCTGTCGTTTCGGAATCTTCATGTAGCATCAATCAGTCTGCTTCTGTTGACATTTTGACAGTTAGAGGGCGCCACTAGTGACCGCTATAGCGTATTTCACGCGCTGAGGTAGTATTGGCCCTGACAATTCATACTTGCCCTATAAAGCCCGCTGCATGATTCGTATGTCATGGGCCGAATAGAGCGTATTGCAAACAAATACACACAACTGGTTAATAGAACAAAGTAGAGAACAGAAATTCCAGTGTATTAATGTTACACATATTTGTTACAGGAACTGCGGAGTGGTTGTCTAACTTGAGTCAGCCATGTGTAAGTTGGGCAGGCCTATCCCTGGCTAAATCACTGGACCGAGATAAACGAGACATCATCAAACAGAATGAGGGGACTCTGCTAGACTTCCGTAACTACCTCTTCTCTCGACAGTGTGCCCTTCTACTGTTAATGAAACGACCAGGCGAGGCCGCTCAGAGGGCCATGGAATACCTCCATAATACAGTACAAGAAATGGATATACTTGAGGTACCTGTAGTCTACAATATTCATTATACCAGTACTCTACATTATACAGTACTCTAGATCATTTAAATACTAAATATACCAGTAAGCTCAGCAAGTCGTCTGACAATGAATGATGTAATTATTCATACTTGAGAAGTAAATAGTATGAAGGAATAAATTGTGACTGTGCAGTAAGGTAGCAGTGCTTGAGATTGTGGCAATCTCGGGTCAGAGAAAATATTGTGTTTGTCTTTCAGATAACTTTACCAGATGGGGCTATGGCATGCTGGGTGTTTCTGAGTGCATTAGAGGTTCTGTCTAAATGTGAGAAGTACAGTGATACCAGCCATAATACCACTTACTCCCTCTATACAGCCACCCTCTGGGATTATGCCAGGAAAAAGGTAATACAAATGTTGATTCTCATCCACAGTCCGGATTGACGTCATTATTCAACAATGTTCACTAGTTTGCGTTGCATTGTAATTTATGCCATAAATGTTGTAATTTTTATCTCGCCTTACGAGATAAGGGGAGATATTGTGAGAGGGGGAAAGAGGATGTCTTCATCAGTGTTGTGTCCTCTCTGGAAATGATAAGGTTTTTGGTTTAACAAATTCAAAAGAAATCGAGAAAAATTCAGAAAAAAAATATATATACATGTAGGAGGTGGGTATTCCACCAGGGGGGTTAGTTATGGCACCAGACCAGGGGATTCTATGGGTACCGGTACTCCAATATTAAAATCTACATGTAAATGATAGAATTTTTTGTTTTGGCTGACGTGCACATACATCTGTACAAAGAAAGTTTGTGCAGTTGTCAGATGTCAATGGATGATTATGAAACTTGGTACATATGTTTCTTAGGATTTTTGTTCGAATTAAGGCAAATGATAGTTTTTTGTTTAGCAAAATTGTAGGCATTCTACATTGTACATCTGTACATAGAAAGTTTGCTATCAAATGATTTGAGCGTGTGCTATTTGTGACATGAAATATTAAGTTTTGTCCAAATTATGGCAGTTTAGACTTCATACTTTTCCAATGATAAGCTTTTTGTTAAGTAAAAATTTAGATGTACACCTGTACATGGAAAGTTTGCTCCACGTCTATGCTTTCAATACTGCTGCAGCTTCAGCGGATCACCCACAAGGCGAGATGTTGGGGTTCTCAGAACGCTTGTTACTATAACCTATCTATTGGTTTAGAGTGCACCATTACAATAACTCCTTAGAGATCATCAGTGTTCATGTCTTTAATGGTGTTGGACATGTTTTGGGTGTAGAAATGTAAATACCACAAATTCAGCACACAGTACCATAAATTGAACTCCAGTGTTAATGTTAATACATGTACATTGAATTAAGTGTGCATCTAATTTTCCTTGATTGTTGACTTCCCTTAAAGTTGGTGGTGGTTGTTTTTGTAGCTGAAAGAGCTTGGTGTGTTATGTGGACTAATGCCTGGTCTTGGCTCTGAGCCCACATCAACACAGCTGAACAGAGTTGTTGATCTCCTGGTGGGCTTTGGTAAAGAGGAGGAATCCAGTAAGTATGTGTAGTTTGAACCTTTGGATGACAATATCTATCTGAGTAACTTCAATTCAACTATCCTTTGTTTGCTTCATGAGAGAGTCGGTCTTCATAATTAAAACATAGAGGATGTGGAAGAAGAACCATTGATATCAAGTGCAGTATAACATGCCGTATAACTAAAATTCAGTACTTTGTCGTTCGTATAGTAATAGTTATTATTTGAAATATTTGACCATGGCAATAGTTGGTAGCTTTGTACATTATGATTTCAAACTTTAAACCATGGCAATAGTTGGTAGGTTTGTAAGTTATGGTTTGAACTGTAGACCATGGCAAAAGTTGGTAAGCTTGTACATTATGATTTTAAACTTTAGACCATGGCAATAGTTGGTAGGTTTATACATTATGATGTGAAACTTTAGAAAATGGCACTACTTGGCAGGTTTATCAGTTTAATGTCTGTGTTGACAGTTCAAAGTGGAATTTTGCATTATATAATGATTTTGACGCATACTTTTGAGTTCAAATAATGATCCAGATTTTGTATTGGCCATTGAACTCACAATAAAGGGAGATAATTGTCAGATTTATGAGTAGTTTAGGCCCTTGTGTTAAATCCCCTCATTCGATCAATGAAAGACTTGAGTTCATATTTTGATAGCTGAACCCCGACCAATGGACAAGCTGAGAGAGGGCTTGTCCTCAAAGGGTACCTTCCAGAAACATTACCTGGTGAGTGGTGTGAGTTCATATTTTGGTGACTTCACCTGGATATACATAGCTTACGAAGGTTATATTCTTCATAGTATATAGTTGGCAGAACTTGGTCATAGGTCTAAGTAATTCTCGGATCGCCTTAGCTCACCTAACCTGTATCATAGCTGTCTAGTACTCAGACAGAAGATCACCATGGAGATAAGTTAGTTACTAGCCTCTCACGGCGAGAGTTCGCTGATGTTGAAAATGAATTGAAATTCTTATGCCCAAAACTAATGATATATTTTTTCAGGAACTATCAGAGCTGGCTATGGGAACATTCAAACATATTGGCAGACTGAGATCAGCACGACTGATTGGAAAAGATCTGGCTGACTTTTACATGTGAGAATAATCCTCAAAAGTCCCCCCCACCTCCCGCTCCTTTCAACATACACATTATGTATCCTGAAGCCCTTGTCCTTGCCTGGTGGCATTATAATATGCGAGTTTCCCCTAGACATGTCTATATCTCTGATAGTAGGATATAACGAAACTCACCAAACTTTGGTATCACCATGTCGACCATGACACTAATAGACATGAAATACCTGATTTTGTACAGTTTGGCAGGCCTCGAAAATTGGTTCATTGACGTAACCAAAAAATCGGTTACGGTAATTTTGGCTTACGTAACCTATCGTTCGGTTACGATGTTAATTTTTACGTAACCAATTGGTTTCGCAAAACGGTTACGTAATTATAATAGTGTGCCGGCAAACAGTACTGTACCACTCAATGAGATTGCAGTCAGAGTGACATATCTATGACTGTCCACAGCACGTGGTCAGCGACTGAACAGACAAATGGGTTAACTTACGGGAATGGGACACGTAAATCGCTTCCATTCATTCAGGATTGGCTATTGTGACTCCGGCTGTATAATTCATTCGCCATTTCCTTGTGATTCCATTAAAATCACGATTGAAAAAGTCTGAGATGTTGAACACGCCGCCTGGAAATTTAGAGACGGCGGGAGTGACAATGAGCAACAGTTAACCGCAAGCTCCGCGTTCCGAGGTAATGCCGCATGCCACCTCTGCTGCTAGCTCCGTGCAGAGCTCCCCATGGAGCAACAACCTTGGAGCGAGGAAGCTTGCGGGAAACCCTTACATTCCAACTCCTTCAAGTATGGTAAAGCTGTTTCCTGGCCACTATTGGTTTATTACATAACAGTGCACCGGCCCTGAACCGAGGATAGGCAAAACAGTCTGTGCAAGCTGACAGACACATGCCTGCCACGTGGTAGTCTACACTGTGGACAGAAATTAGATGCAGACAGGGCCGAGTTCGCGACTTAGTTTCGCTTTTGAAACCTGCTGAAAGACACATGCCATGTGGTTAAAGTTTGCATACTGGACAGACAGAGAAGAGGTTGGGACTTTTGTTACTAGAACATATGTACCAAAGCGCATTGACGTAACCGATTTTTTGTTCTGGCCATTTCGGATTTGCGTAACCGACACGCGAACGATCGTTTCGTTAGCGCCAAATTTCGAGGCCTGGTTTGGTGACATATCTTCATTTGATTTGCTACCCATCATCTACGCACAAGTGGGAGATTCTGGAATCGATTCCTGGGCCAAGTCCTACCTAAGACATAAAAAATAGTTGTTGCTTCCTCGCTTGGTGCTCAGCATTAAGAGGATAGATCAAGGACTGGCTAGTCGGGTGTCTAGATAATTTGACTGGGTGAAGTATGTCTGCCTATGGTGACTCAGTTGTTAGTAAACTTTTGTTACTCTTGCCAGGAAACGTGATGAAGCCCAGAAGGCGGAGACGTACCTGTTGGATGCTCTGAAGATGTACAAACACGAGGGCTGGGATATCTTAGCAGAAAACATTCGACTTGACATAGCTAAATGTCAGGAAAAACTTGGCAACAGACACAAATATCCTTTATTGTAGAATTTGGTGGAATAAGTTAGCACCACTAAATGTGGGCAGCTGACAAATCTATCCCTGGTATGTACATATACCAAACTGACTGCTAGGATGGTGCCGGGACATTCCAGCACTCGACATTTCGGCACCAAGTGAAGGATTGGCATGTGACATTTCGGCATGCAACATTTCGGCACCTTATATTTCAGGTCAAGTTATGCTAAAATCAATATCTTCACATTCTTTAACATATGTTTAACAAAAAAAAAACATTTTAAGGGATACCGAGTTGTAGATTCTTTGACCGATTACCTGGATGTCGAATTTGACAACAGAGTATTGCTGTCAAAGAATATACAACTTAAAATTGTCTGTTTAGGTCATACAAAGTTGTAAAGTTGGTTCTCAGGCCCCACGCCCCTGGTACATGTACATAACCCCTGTGTGTCAAAACTTTTTATTTGCAAATTTTAGAGCATAAAAAAAAAAAAAAAAAAACAATGTACAACAATGCCAGTAAAAATATCAAAAGCTATCATCTGCTGAAAAGCAGGAAACTGAAAAGGGTTGAATTTCAAATGTTTTTTGTAGACAAATACATTCTCGCTATTGAAGTGTTGTTTTTGTTGTCATGGTCACAGCATTGTGTTCGCATTCGGGCACTCACGTAGTTGAATGCCTATCTAAATATCTCTGGGCTGCATCAATCAAAGTAAACTCTATGGTGAAATGAGACCTCATTTTACAGCTGAGGTATATCTTCCAGTTGCTTAACTTGAAAAATCTATTGAGAATTTTTGTCTGTTATTTCTGAAAGTAAAGACTGTTGGATCCCCAATCTTACGATGTAGATTGAATACAAACATTATAACATTTTAGTCGAATCAGAGTGACACGTCATCTGTTAGAACTGTAATTAGGAAGATTTTTCCCTTTAGGGTGTCGAAATCCATGTTATAAATCGAGTGGCCACCATCTTAGTTCGGTTATCCATGTTATAAATCGAGTGGCCACCATCTTAGTTCGGTTATCCATGTTATAAATCGAGTGGCCACCATCTTAGTTCGGTTATCCATGTTATAAATCGAGTGGCCACCATCTTAGTTCGGTTATCCATGTTATAAATCGAGTGGCCACCACTTATCCATGTTATAAATTGAGTGGTCGCCATGTTAGTTCGGTTTAGCTCAAGGAGCAGGAGGGGGAAGCACACTCCAAATGAACCAATCAAGGGAGGTAGTAGTTTATTTGCTGATTATTCAACTAATTACTTCCCCTGAGTCCTATCGCGAGAGAGCATACAAAAGAGGTCAACAAACAAAATGAAGCTGAAGAACATAATGAAATGTTAATACCTGTATGCATGAAACACAACTCGTATATACAGAGGAATGTAAAAAAAAATCCCTCCCCCCCAAAAATTAAATAATAATAATAAAAATAAAAAAATGGCTGCCGCCCGTGTTGTTTTGAAAAAAAAGTGCCTGAGAACCAACTTTCTAAGTCTGTGTGGCCTTATATAAACATATCTTTAAAAAAGAAGCATAATTTGTGAGAAAAACGTGCCAAAATTTTGTGTGCCGAAACGTAGCATGCCAAAATATCATGTGCTGAAATGTCACTTACCAAAATGTTGCATGCCAAAATGTGATAGATTTTGCTGGGATGTAGGTTAGACTGAGTATAATTAATCTCTAGCTTCACAATGGAAGAAGATTTTTTTATCTTTTTTTGTTCACACAGACCAAATATATCCATCTTTTCAAACCAATGCAGTAGTTTAATACAATTTGCATGAAACCAACAATGTTCTATGAGTTACTTGAAGAGTCGGCCTCAACATTTACTATATCCTTCAAATAAAACAAGACTTGAACAACTCTTCGACTCATTGTTCAAGAAAATTATTTTGGCAATACTTTGAGAGAGGAATGTGTAAAAACGAAAAAAAATATATATATATAAATAAAAAAGTGTAAAAAAAATTCTTTTAACATTTTTTTGGTGCTGTGGGCTGGAAGGGTTGACACAGCGCTGAATAAAATGATGTGGCGGTGCACCTGTGAACCTAGAAATTTATGTATTCCACTTTGAGGGAGTGTAATAACAGACTGTAACAAGAAGATATGGGCACATGTTGCTTGATAGCATAGTCAAAAGTTGCCTTGTGCTTGCTTACGTAGGCCCAGTTACACACTGATAATTCCTTGACTGTATCATATATTTGAGGACGGCCTGTCATATAGCCTGCTGCTCTCTAATGACTCAGGCAGACAGATGTCATTATCAACAGGTCCTTTTAAACATGGCCACCGAGTTCCAAGGTATACATTAATATATAGAGAAAGATACCTGCTGTTGCAGTTGATCAGAACACATAATAGTCCTAGCAATTAAATCTAGTTTCATTGTTTTATCTCTTTGATGATTTATAAATGATTAGATAGACCTCCAAGGATGAGTTGCCAAGGGAGATAATTTTGTAGAATTTTAAATTATTTCCCTTGCATTATAGTAGAAACCTCATGAATGGTAGACTGGACCCAGCTCCTGTTTCATAATGTATATCTTAAGGGTAATGAATGGAGGTAACTCTCCCTAAAGAAATGCTTGAAGCAAGGATTGGACGCAACGTCACAAGGGAGATAACTTTGCAAGAGAAAGTGCACAGACTGCATTTTGTCACCATTGACAACTCCGTATTTTGTTCTCACCCTCGACTCGAAGGATTTGATTGGTTCATTCATATACACATGCTGGAAGCAATGCGTTCATGTGACGTCAACAATGGGAATGATGTTACCTACATGTATCATGATGTCAGCATTGGGAATGACGTTATTTCTGTCACGTCACAGTATGGCGTTAGAATGAAATTGTTATAATTTTTGCGACTGAGGTAAAAACCTGTCAATCATTCAGGCTAGCCATGCCTCCAAATCGAATCTTCACACCACGAAACCCTTCTAAACATCCAGTCTATTTTTTTTTTTTACCAAATTTTATTTCCCCTTTTATACGCCCATCAAATTTGACGGGACGTATTATGGTATGGCGTCATCCGTCCGTCCGTCCGTCCGTCCGTCCGTTAACTTTTTCTCGTCAACGCAACTCGTCCTAGAGTTTTCAGTGGATTCTTCTGAAATTTGGTACACATGATCGGTACCATGTGTAGATGTGCACGAACTTTTTTCGGCCCGATTCGACGGTTTCTTGAGTTACTCCCCTTGATTTTGGTCTGAAATCCTTGTATTTGGCACCTACTGTCTTCGTCAACGCAACTCGTCCCAGAGTTTTCAACGGATTCTTCTGAAATTTGGTACACATGATCGGTACCATGTGTAGATGTGCACGAACTTTTTTCGGCCCGATTCGACATTTTCTTGAGTTACTCCCCTTGATTTTGGTCTGAAATCCTTGTGTTATTTGCGCTGAAAACTTACCTCACTTCCACTCTTTGCATTTCTTGTCTACATGAAATACCACAGTAAGAATTTAAATGACACAGTTATCTCCCCTGCTAGTCACCTGATAGCATAGCTACCCACAATTCTACTTCCTTCTTGTTCTACTGCTTCGTAGGGCTGGAAGTAAACATTGTCAACTCCGTGAAAAAGCGCCTTTTCTAGCGAAACTACTCACAGTTGGATTACCTCAGACGTCTGATTTCCTGCAAGAAGTCCTTTGGGAAGTATTCTATAAGTTATCAGCGTGAAAATGGCTCAAAATATGTCTCAAATGTCATGCATGTCTTGTGGAGGTGACAAGCCTAGTTATGACCTTCACTCAACGTGTCCGCCATGCCGCCAGGGTGAGGAGTCTAGGGGGCTTGTTAGTTCTGTAGCTGGGTCTACTTTAGTCAGCCTATTGAACGTAAATAAAGATAAACAAACGCCCCCCCCGCTCACGATGCTTCCATTTCAGACCAGGCGAAGGGTCAGTCAGGTAAGGCAACGACCCGGTTGGTACAGGTGGAAGGGATAATCGAAGATTTGGAGTCTGGCACTACGACGACTGTGGACGTGGAGATTCCAATTGAGCGGACGCCTGGATACGACGATGAAGGGAGATCGGTAACGGGCCCAGGCTTAGCGTGGGAAAGCCAGGGGACTCCGATCTCTCGATCGGGGTCAACTTATGACTACGATAACTTAGGCAGCACTAGTGAGGGGCCTAATGTTAAGTTTTCATTTGGGTCCGGGGTTGGGAAGATACCTTCCTCGACGCTGTCGAGGCCTGGACTTCCCGGTCGCTCAGTTATGCCTGTAACTGCTGCTTCCGGTTTGTCTGAATCTTCCCAACCTGCTTCCGGTTACTCTGGTGGCCTTCCTCGTCCCCCTGCCGAGACGTTTGTATCTATGAGCCTTCTGGGCCACCAGAGATTAAGGTTCCCGCAACAACGGCAGTATGGTATGTATACAGGTACCTATGATATGCCAAATTATTTCCCTGTCTCTGAGATGCGTTATCAAGAACCCTCTCAATCAGGTCAAATTATGCGGCATCCGGTTGCTGGTCTACCTTCGCCCTTGCGTGGCTTAGGTCAGATATCTGCTTCCGGGGGTGTTCGTGGTACGGGACCGGGATTATTACGTATGATGCGTCCTCCTATACGTGCTTCCGGTTTACGACCTCGTATGCCAGTTCACCGACCTTTACAGTGGCCGTGCTCACGTCCAGCTGGAGGGTCCTTGAGTGTGAACACACCTCGTCAGGCCTTGCTTCCGGTCCACTCTCAAGTGACTGATCCCACATTGGCTGCCATACTGCGCGGTATGGAACAGCAACGTGAGGAAATGAAGGAATTGAGAGAGATGATGACCAGTCAATTCCGAAGTAGTACGCCACTGCTTCCGGTTTTGACTGAACAGTCCAGGAAACCGGAAGCTAATTTGTCGAGGACTATCCCTTCCAATACTCCCTCCTGGCAGGAAGCCCCGGAAGCTATGGAAGTGGATAGGGACCAGTATGGTAGATCTGAATTAAATGAACCTACCAATACTGATCCGGATGCTAGGAAATATTATGAGCTTATTTCTGGCATCTATGACTTAATTCCTGATATGCAGCTTCCGGTCCCACATGCGGGGGATATTGAAACTGAATCAGGAGAGTCAAACCGGGTTACGAGGTCGGCTACCACGCTTCCGGCCTCAACTGCTATTCATTCTATTTGCCATTTGTTCCATAGAACTTTAGCAGAACCCGCTACGCAGGAGGAACGTGCTATAAGGTCGAGACCAAAAGCTCGCTTCCGCCCTGCAGGATCTTCTGGTCCGTTCCCAGTACAGAAGCCAAACATACGAAGTTACGGCGTACATAACTCACCGTTTAGCTTCCGGTCTGCTGAGGTGAACGGCGACTTTCAGTATTTATGTCCTAGTAATACTAAAGTGCCTAGTAATCCCGATGTTCCTTGCACGAACAAACAGGCCGCAGTACTTGAGGAAACTGCTCGACAAGGAGTGGCGATTACGAATCACCTGGACTGGTTTCTTAAAGCCATGAAGGATGGTTTGTTTTTGCTGTCGGGCGCGGAAAGTCAAGAGCAGTTACAGGAGGGTATTAACCTCGTTCTTGACTACCAGAAGATTGCTTCCGGTGCTGTAGAAGATTTATTGGTACATAATGCCTGCTTATCTTCTATGCTTGTGTATTTGAGGAGAAAGGCCTTCATTCCTCATATGCATGGGTACACACCGGAAGCTGTAAAGAGAAGTCTACTAGAAACATCTACGGCTTCTTCTTTACTGTTTGGTGATGCTGTTGCCGAAGTCCGACCTGAAATGGATCGTATTGAACATGACAGGTCGGTTGCTTCCGGTGCTTCGACTAAGAGACCAATGGCTTCCGGTCTGGGTCCAAAGTCGAAGAAGGCTAAGAAGAACCCACCTAGTTCCAAGGCTAATAAGGGTGCTTCCGGCCAACAGCAAAGCCAAGCGCCTGCTTCTTTAGAGCCTAGAGTATCTACCTATGGCCATAAGAAGCAGGGTAAGGGGAAATCTAAGCAGTCGAAGAAGAATACCTGATGTCTCGGGCCATACCGGGTGGCTTCCGGTATGGCGGGAACACCGAGACATAACGTTTCCAGTTCCCCAGCAACTAGACCTTCCGGTAGGGGGAAGGCTGCAGTTGTTTTGGAGGAACTGGATAAGGATCGGGACGGAAGCGTGGGTCATTCGAATGATCAGATACGGCTATCGCCTATTGTTCGACACGCTTCCTCCCTTGACTGCTCATCCCCTTCCGTCTCGTATACCATTACGAACGGGTCATCTATCAGCAATACAGTCCTCTGTGGACAAGCTGATGGAGAAGGCAGCTGTAATAGAGCTTCCGGTTTGGGACACGTCACCCGGGTTCTATTCGCCGGTCTTTCTGGTCCCCAAGAAAGACACGTCCGAGATGCGCATGGTTATAAACCTAAAGCGCCTCAACAAGGACTACCTCACTCCACCGCCACACTTCCGCATGGAGTCCTTCCGGCCTATCCGGACAGTACTCAGGCAAGGGGAATGGCTTGACTTCTCTGGATTTAAGGGATGCATACCTGCATATCCCGATACATCTGGGGGACAGGAAGTACTTGAGATTCATGGTCGGCAAACGACGCTTCCAAATTCAAGTGCTTCCCCTTGGGTGTTTACACGAGTGTTTACACCAGTGGCACAATTCCTGCACAGTCTAGGTATAAAGTACCACTTTTATATCGACGACTCCCTGCTAAGGAATGCCTGCAAGGAGCAGTTAATCCTAGACACCCAGTTTGTCTTAAGGATATTGACTTCTCTGGGATACATCCCACACGAAGAGAAATCGGAGCTGACTCCTTCGCAAAGGCGCAAATTTCTGGGGGTGGAATACGATATGCTACGGGCTCTCGCCAAACCCCCAGAAGATCGATGGCTAAAGATAACAACGAAGATACCTCAGTTCCTCAAGTTATCTCAGGCCAGGGCTTTACACTTTGCTGCGATAATCGGCCTCTTGACGTCAACACAGGACGTAACCCCAAGAGGGCGGTTGCAGCTTCGGCCCTTAATGATTTACTTCAATCATCAATGGGTCGAAAGGCAGTTGAATCCGTGGATACCTGTAACACCGCTAGTCAAACAATGCCTCCTATGGTGGCTGGATCCACTCAACGTTATGCCAGGTGTGTCCCTACTTCCGTTTCGTCCGTCACATCACCTGTTCACGGACGCATCTATGGAAGGATGGGGAGCCCACCTCGAGTCCAAGTCGACATCCGGGTTATGGACAATCGAGGAACGCTCGTACCATATAAACGTGTTGGAGTTTATGGCAGTGACACATGCCATCCGCACGTGGGTGAGCGTATTGACCGACAAGAACCTGCTAGTTGCGACGGACAACACAACAGTCGTGTCCTATATCAACAAGCAGGGGGGGACGAGATCTCCGCAATTACAAAGCCAAGCGGAAATCTTTTTCGGTCTGTGTTGGGACAACAACATATCGGTGTTGGCCAGGCACATCCCGGGGGTACTGAACGTCTTAGCGGATTCGCTTTCACGACGGAATCAGATAATTCCCACGGAGTGGCAACTTCACCCAGACATACTAAAACAAATAGCTCAGGTCTGGGAGATGCCACACATAGATCTGTTCGCCACTCGGCGCAACAATCTACTGCCCCTGTTCATGTCGCCGGTCCCGGATCCGTCGGCATATGCAGTGGACGCACTATCGCAGGACTGGTCAAGGATGGTAGCATATGCGTTCCCTCCCCCAGCTATCCTAGCGAAGGTACTCCAGAAGATCCACGAGCACACATGTGTCGTTTACCTGATTGTTCCGTGGTGGCCAGCAAGGCCGTGGTTCCCGGACCTTCTGGATCTTCTGATAGATGTACCACGACAGCTTCCGGTATGGCACAATCTATTGCGCCAGCCCGGAACGTCGATATTTCACAGCCAACCAGGACTGTTCCACTACCACGTGTGCAAGTGCTCAAGAAGCACTTTGCTCAGGCGGGATTTTCAGCGGAGGTTGGGCGCCGAATGGCACAATCAATTCGACCGTCCTCTTCCGCTGTATACAACTCAAAGTGGGCAATCTTCGATCTTTGGTGTGGAGAGAGGGATATCAATCCATCCTGCGCCACTATCCCGGAAGTAGCAGAGTTCCTATTGTACTTGTTCAGGGATAGGGGCCTGGTGCCCGCTACGGTAGAAGGTTATAGAGCGGCTATTGCTCAACCTATTCTACTGGGTACTGGGATTAATCCCTCGACTGATCCAAACTTATCTGCACTAATCAAGTCATACAAGATAACTGGTCAGTCGGCTGTTCCGAAATTACCTAAGTGGGACTTAGCCTTAGTACTTCGGCAATTAGGGAAGCCACCTTTCGAGCCAATAGAGGCTATTGAGCTGAAAATGTTATCATACAAAACTTCGTTTTTGTTGGCTCTGGCTTCGGCAGCTAGAGTGTCCGAGCTGCATGCGCTCGATCAAAGGAACATCAGACACTCTAGGGACTGGGGCAAGGTAGTTCTCACAACGGTTCCTGAGTTTGTGGCTAAGAATCAAGCCCTCTACGATTCCATATCTCGAGAGTTCACAATTCCAGCCTTATCTGATTTCCTTTCGTCCGGTCTTGAATCAGACATGTTAATGTGTCCGGTTCGGGCTCTTGCATGTTACCTGAATCGTACAGAGGAGATCAGAGCGGGAAGGAGGCGTTTGTTTATCCCTTTCGATCCTAAAGCCAAACAAGAAATAAGTAAAAACACTATCTCGAGTTGGCTCAAAAATACGATTCGGCTAGCGTACTCCACGGCTACTGATAGGCAAGCCGCGCTTGTAAACGTTTCGGGTCACGAGATTAGGGCTCTAGCGGCATCATGGCCTCTATGGACCAACAGATCGGTGACAGACATTATGAGGGCATGCTACTGGAGGTCAAACACGACATTTGCCTCCTACTATCTCCGGGACATGACGTTGGCATGTAACGACCTCTATTCCATCGGCCCACTTGTGACCGCACAGCAGGTGTCAGGGGGACCGAGGCCAGCAATATAGCTACAAAAGTCCGGGCGTACAGTTGTAACCCTGCTTGCGGGTGAGTGCTTTTTTTCTCTCGCCCCCTTTCGAAAAAAGGGGGGGGCGTATCTTGCATCTCAGCCTTGAAGTCAGAGTAGCAACAGAGGTTCCCTGTGTACCATAGGCATACAGGTTATAACTGTTGTATGTTCTCATGGATCCTCTGTGAGGTAGAAGATCTATGATTTCTACTCTGTACTAGTCACTATGTATGGCATTTATCACTAACCACGGATTGTATCAGTTTGCCCACCTACCTTACGGTGGCACTCTATGCAAAGAGTGGAAGTGAGGTAAGTTTTCAGCGCAAATAACAAAAAAATTTCACAGGTAAATTTTCTGCTATTAAGCTAAAACTTACCTCACTTCCAGTGATGCCCGCCCATCCTCCCCGCTATGATACATCCAGACCATGTATCGCAGTGGAACAAGAAGGAAGTAGAATTGTGGGTAGCTATGCTATCAGGTGACTAGCAGGGGAGATAACTGTGTCATTTAAATTCTTACTGTGGTATTTCATGTAGACAAGAAATGCAAAGAGTGGAAGTGAGGTAAGTTTTAGCTTAATAACAGGAAATTTACCTGTGAAATTTTCTTATTTGGCACCTACTGTCTTCGTCAACGCAACTCGTCCCAGAGTTTTCAATGGATTCTTCTGAAATTTGGTACACATGATCGGTACCATGTGTAAATGTGCACGAACTTTTTTCGGCCCGATTCGACGTTTTCTTGAGTTACTCCCCTTGATTTTGGTCTGAAATCCTTGTATTTGGTACCTACTGTCTTCGTCAATGCAACTCGTCCCCGAGTTTTCAATGGATTCTTCTGAAATTTGGTACACATGATCAGTATCATTTTGAAATTTGGTACATAAGGTCGGTACCATGTGTAGATGTGCACAAACTGTTTTTGAGCTGATTCGATGTTTTCTTCAGTTACTCCCCTTGATTTTAGTCTGAAATCCTTGTATTTGGCACCTACTGTCATTTCGGTCGAATTCATCAGGCTGATGAGCTTACTTTTGCAGCTTATGCTAACAAAAATTTTGTTTTAAAGTTACTGATACATACATAAGCGCATAACCGGGGGTGGGTGAATATGCACCCCCCGCAGAGTAAGAGTAACTGGAATTCTACTTTCTCCTACAAATACTGCTCCAGGCCCTTATGTTGTTTATCGACTGTATTTTTTTACGGGCGTATTTTGGGTTCAATTGAACTCTTGTTTTTTCATATTTTTGGGGTTTTTTTTCAATTTATTAAATGTCATTTAGGTATTATTGATAAACTAGTACATATGAAATAGAGACTCGTCCAGTCTACAGGAATGGATGTTGTGAAACTCTAAATGAGATACCTCATGGCTGCGAGTTATGAGAGCAAGCCACTCTAAAGCGGGGTGTGATATAAGATATTAAATTGTGAAAAATTATCTTTGCAATATTCTGACTTGCATACATATAATGCCCTCGGTCAATGTGTTACTATTTTAGATGACCCTGTATTGTTGAAGTCTCAAGCAGGGTTTGTGATTCAGTCAGTCAGAGTTACCTCCCCTCAGGTTGTTAGCGGGGAGGAAGTGGAAGTTGAACTGAACTTGCATAGTAAGTTTGTTCAGGATGTACCATGTGATAGCCTGCGGGTGTCTGTCAGCCAACAACCAGTGGGATTCAAACTGGACAGTGTACCGGAGCAATGGTCCCTTGCTGCTGGTCCGGCCACCAAACGGTTAGCCAGTCGACAGGACAGTTCTTCCAGTGGTCAGCTTGAGCCAATGATGACCTTTCATTCAGTGAAAAGTCCTTTCCCATCAAAGATAGAAATTGTGTCAAAATGTGATCGGAGAGACAAGAATATAATACTGAGTGGATTACTCTGTCCCAACAGTCACATCTTACTGAAGAGAGGGGACAGTCTGCCATCCATGAAGGGAGAGACTGCTTTAACTAGAGAGATATATACTCAGGCTTTCACCACTGATCCTTCTCATAGTGTTATAAAACCTGGTCTCAACACCATTTGTCTCAAATGTGAGGTAAGCATAGCATTTCTGTTTTGTGACTTGGGGAATCATGATAATAGAAAGTGTTAAATATTTATACTGTATTTTTCAAAGAAAATAGAACTTTCATAGAACTTTTGAAAATCTTCTACCAGACCAACTACTACAAATTAAACCAAGCGGAGTAGATATACCGATATTTCCATCATTATTCAACCTATATAAAAATCAGAATCTAAAACCTTTGCATTTCACCATTAAACTTGATGTTGTACTTGATGAACAATTTTCGGGTGATTGGTGGTGTTTGTTAGTACTACTAATACCTCATGGTGACATACCAGCATCACTGAGTGATTGATTGGCTGATTTGAATAAGAACCAATCACCAGACAATCTATCAGCTGGTCCCCAATTTCTGAGGATTGCTTTTAACACAATCTGTAAGAGTCTGTACCAAATGAACTGATAGCTGTACCATATGTTCTAAGATAGCCGAGAATTGAGTTGTGTAATATATGAACATTATGTACAATTTCATGAAGATATGTTTTCTGTTGAGGCCAATCCAGTATGGACCACATGTAAATAGGTAGGTTTTGGAAATGTGCAATATGTCCCAACTTAGTCACAATAGAGATCTGAAAATTTATGTTTGTACATTTTAGAGGCTTGTGGTGGTACATATGGCTGTTAGTTGACGATATTTTGAGGAAAAATAATTTAAAATTTTGTCAACTTCGTCAATTTTGATTCACCATATCACAAATGTCAAAACTGTCATCTCCAAATACCATTTTGAATAAGAAATATGAGGCCTTCATTATGTTTAGTTATCTTTCAAGTTCTGTTTTCCATCAAAAATATTGGCCATACAGGCCTCAATTTAAGCTGGTAACCTGTTTTCAGGTTGCCTGGAGGTTACCATATGAAAAATAGTGGTAACCTATTTTCAGGTCCCCATAATTTTGACTAATAATATGACATTAGGTTAATAATTATGCAATAGGTTCCCACAGGTTACCAGTGTAGAATTCATGGTAACTTGTTGAGAGGTTACCATCAGCACTCCTTAAATTGAGGCCTGCCATATAACATGATATAATATAACGTTCCAGAGTTTTTCTGCATTGAGTATTTCAAATGTACCTTCTAGCAAGGTATCATGATGGTCCTATGTTTATTATTCAAGAAGTTGATTAAAGATTTCAATTAGTTTTTATCAAAATATTGTGAAAAACATCCACTTATACCACCACAAGATACTTATACATGTATATATGTTACCTGTATCTGTGCTTGTTGAGAGGGGATGTACCAAGCGAGCCAGCTGAAAGATCATATAAAAGCGAGCGAGCACAAACAAACAACATTTTCTTCAAAAACGCTGTTTGTGAAACGTCTTGACATTTTGCCCGAGCACCTGTAGTCATGGTGGTATACAGTCATTCATGAATCCAGCAAATCACTCATCGGAGTAAACTGTTGCGATGAATTACGAAATCCGTGAAGTTCGACATAATGGCATTTCTTCTGTATTTTATTATATCTATGTACATTTGTGACACACAACATGAGACGGCAATTACAATATACAGTTTATTGAATTTGGCACAAGGCATGCAAGGGGGCACGCTTGGGCATACATACCTAAAAACTTACTGCTATTCCGGATTCTACATAATAATTTCCCTATCTAGAAGATATGCCACCCAAGCGTGCCCCATCAGATTGACTAGTACATGTATATCATGACATTGAATAATTGTATTTAAGTACAGGTATAAAAGCCAAGCTGCCATTAAATGACTAGGGGCAGCATGACCTGCTAATGACTAGGAGCAGCGGGAGCTGCTGATGTAGGAGGCAGCGGGAGCTGCATAGTGTTATGGTAATAGACAATAGGAGCTGTGCCCACTGTCTATTCAGAAAAGATGCAGCGGGAGCTGGCTATACTAGGACAAGAGGCAGCGGGAGCTGCATTGTCTCAAGATTGTAATAGACAATGGGAGCTGTGCCCACTGTTTATACAGTTCAACAGCGAGAGCTGTAGATAAGATGCAGCGGGAGCTGACTATAATAGGACAAGAGGCAGCGGGAGCTGCATTGTCTCAAATCTATAGCAGACCGTGGGAGCTGTTCCCGTTGCCTGTAGTGTAACTATCGATAATTAGAGCATTTCCACAAAGTGGATGCTCTTATGTTTTCATGAGAAACGGCTCGGCCGGATCCGCCGCCGCCGCCGCGACTTTAAACGTGAATATCTCTGAAACCGTTAAATATTTTCGGGTCACACTTGGTGTACTATCTCTTTAGGCCTGGGAAGTTTGTCTGGTTGTGTTTCGATACCCGCTGCTCACCACTAGGTGGCGTTGTAGTCAGAGCATAGGTAAACCTTTCTCTGACGATTTCGTCTGAACGGCTTGTCTGATTTCTTTGAAATTTTATTACAATGGTCTTGAAGGATAGTCAATGTGCTGAAAAGGTTTTGGTGTAGCTGGCATAATTATAAGTTTTTTTGCATCTCAAAAAAAAAGTTTTTCGTCAAATGAAAATTCACAAATTCGCTTGGAGAAATATTTAAAAACTGTTCTATTCTAGGTTGCCAAGCATAAATATAGGATTGCCGACATGATAATTCCCTTTCCGTGCGAATCAAATTGCTTTTTAAATGAAAAATCTCATTTATCGGACTTAACGTCAAAACCTCAATAACCATATCACGATTAAAGTTTTTTCCATTAAACTTTCATGTGCCATCTCCCTAGGGCTTTAGATTTCACCCGCTTGTTTTTCGTGGCATTTGGTCATCACTAGATGGCGCTCTAGACATGAATGCAGGTAAACATGTGTAACATCATATCTTCTGAACAACGTGTTTGATTTCCATGAAATTTGGGTATAATGATCTTGCAAGATAGGCAAAGAACTGACAAGATTTTGGTGGTGTTGGGGAATCATGGAGACGCATTTTTGCATCTCAAAATAAGATTTTGTATTCACAAAAATGAAAATTTGCTTCTTAATCAGGGAAAAGTAATTCTATTTTGTTGAACATCAATATAACATTCCCAGTGTTATAATTCACATCCCATGTAGGGCCAAATGGCCATTTTTTTAAATATATGAAATTCTCATGACTGGAGTCCAATATCTATACATTCCCCAGGCCACATCTGAGGAGTTTGCTTCATCATGTAGGTTCGTGATATTGTTCATCATTGGGTGGAACTATAGACAGTAAACTTATTGGTGTTTCAACTGTTCATGAAGTTTATTATTGTCAGACAGACAAAGGATTTCAAAGGACTGAAAGTTTTTTTTTTTGATTGATTGAAATTGAAGGCCCACCTCTCATACGGATTTTGCAGCCCATCAACACAATGCTTGATGTATATCTCATTATACATTCTTTTTTACAATTACTAATTTTAAAGGACATTGGTGCTGTTAGCATGGTTAGTGCTGGCATAATCATGTGGCTCAGGGTAAAGTCAGCTAAATATATCTAAATCAAGGCTACATCAACCCCTGATTACACACATAACTAAAATGCAGTCAGAGAAAATATGCTGCCATGAATGTCTGGTCAGTATGGAGAAAGGATTCAAGTGAGCTTGAAGTCGGACCATTTTTGTCAAATAGACATACACATGTACTGTAACACTGATATTCTGCTTTATCTTTCAGGCCTCATATTATAGGACTGTATGTTGACCATTCAGATAATAAGACATGTAATTGTTGACTTATTGCATAATGCACT